>QGQB01000208.1:0-45237 GCA_003385265.1 Neonectria hederae | reverse complement strand
CTCGTAGGGTGTGGTATGTGCCCCTACTTATGCCTGATACCATAGTAAAGCGCTGTTGGATGGGCTTGACCGGAGGTGGATCAATTGAGACAAGCAAGCACGGTGCCTAATCCTCTTAGGGGCCTTGGGGTGTGCGCCGCTGTCCACTAGATTGGTAACTATCACACGCACCCTGGGATCTGACCGAACGTGTAGGGTAGCGATCCCGGCACGAAATATGAGAAACTGTGGTGTGACCACCACCTCTTGCATCATATTGACTGAATTCATACATCAAGAATACGTCGTTGGCATCCATTTCCAGTTGCGTTCGGTATCACACAATGTATTCCTTGGGGTCCAAATAGGCATTTGATGCAGGGCTGAGGCTGTATGTAAACAATGCACCGGTTATCACATCTCTCACCCCTGCGTTATAACGACAAAAATTCCACCCAGTGAGAGCGTAATGCAACCCCAACCAAACAGGATTTCCCGTGCAAACAGCGGCAAATACGCAGTTCATGTTTCCCGCCCTTGAAATTTCCATTTATCGCGTTGCACTAGTAATGATATGTCTCCAGGCTCGGTTACGATGCAATCACGTTGGCAGGCTGGCATGAACGTTGTCGCAGCTCGGCATCAAGTAACAACAGCATTCTATCCCTTTGACAGTCCTAAGGCAACACTTCCGTACCAGGCCCCACATGAGCCCAGCCAAGGCAGAGATACATGCAGTAACGTTGAGTAGCCGCTGATGAGCCGCTAATGTTGTAAATTAGCAGCAGAAATAGGGATCACTGCTAAGTTCAATGTATCTTTATGTCGATCCGAGAAGTGTGAGGACTTACGTTGCTACATAAATTTGTATTAGGTCTAATGTACCCTTCAATTGCCTGTTTGTAGTTGGATTAAATCCTTGCTCGTGACCTAAGTGTTGCCTTAGGACTGTCAAAGGGATACATGTCAAAATAATGTAGCCCATCTCAAACCGGAGAGGGAATCGAAGAGAGGGAGGATGCCCAGGAAGAGATACCCAATCCCTGATGGGTAGTCTGGAGCACAGCCTTGAAATCTGCAAATACACCTTCCCTTCACGGGTGCAGCCGCGGGCCGTGTCTCTCACTTGCCACAAGGAGGAAAAACGAACCGCCCGATAGAAAAGAAAAGAAAAAGAAGGGAAAAATAGTAGAAAAGCTATTGGGCACGGATGATTGTGGCTGTTGCCCAAGACATTCTAATGCGTCCCCTCGTGGCATAAGCAATATTGCTGCAGTTGAAGGAAGCTGACTGTTGATCCCTGACTTCCCCCCTTGGTGGCTTTAAGAATGTTTCCCCCCCTGGCATCTTGCCCCGTCTCCAGGTTCCCTCTCGTCTTCTAATAAGGTACCTTAGGTATCCAATTGCATCGTCAATAAGGGCGCCGCTATTATTCCCCATGTCTGACGGGACCCTCGGATAGATGATGGCTCGACAAGACTGATGCATGCAGTGTAAGCTTCAGGTAAAAGCCAGGTGGGAAGCTTCGTCAATTATGACGGGGAGTTGGGGATATTTGAGTTATGCCGGCCGGGGGCTTGCTCAGCAAGGCACTACGTACTCCGTACATACTTATGGATTACCAGGGTTGGAAAATGGGGGGGATACGAGGCGGGATACAGGTAGTAAACTACAGTGATTTGATGATGCAGGCTGTTCATTCCTGAAATCACCCACCAATTTTGCACATGTTCCCCTGGCCCCTGATCTCCATGATCTTCATGAAACCCATGATATGTGCCGCCTGGTAGCTGGTTCCGTCCCCGGGCACGGCCGTTGCTCTCCAACTTAATAATCGATCGCGACTACGAATAGGGATGGGACGGGAGCTAGCAGTTTCCCGGTATTTTTTTCCTTCTCAATCGTGCGCGTACGCCGATTCTGTACTGCTATATTCGCACCTTGGCAGTGTTCAGACGCTTCTGGAAACCCGGTTATGTATGCCACAGTGGGAAAGCCGTCTATTTTGCTTCGTTATCCCCATACTCTTGTTACGCCCTTCACTTCAGTTTTTCCTGCTTTTTTATTTATTTTAAAACCATGTTGACCTGACATTGTCGTCCGCCTAGGGTCTGCCACTTAGTACTGTAGCCTTACTGTGTGTGTTATTGCAACTACGTACCGGCATCCGCACTCGAGTTCCGGTACGCCGTGGCGTAAGTCCCTGCCGTTCTCGCCTTGTTGTCTCCTTTTTCCTTCTGCGGCCCCTGAGCATCTGAGCTGGCATAGCATTTGAGAGTAGCACTGGGACTGCGAGGTTGGGGCGCGTCATCCAATCCTAGCAGGCCCCTCTTGGTGACGGTGGAGGAAAGTGATGTGATGCATGCACCATGTACCTGGATAATTGCTAGTCAATAGTCATATATGACTCTGATCAGTTTCATTGCAGGCCGCAATCGTTAATTAAACCATCAGCTGAAGCAGGCGTTGTATAGACTACTATATGGGGTATATGCAGGGAGATATGAAGAAGAAGAAAACACTTAACACTCATTCTGTCCTTTCTTTCATTCCCAGAGGAACGCCTCATATCTGCGCGCTCACCACTGATCAGTGCTCAACGACCTTTTCTAGTGCCTGGAAAGACGCACGGCACCAATCATGGGCGTCCACGCTGAGGCCTCGATTCGCCCTTGGCCAGGGACCCCTCTCGTGCCTTGTCCGATGGAATCCACGGAACTCCACTGCAGCGCTCTGGTGCACTGGGGCATTGAAGGTACCTGAGCTGGTAGTGCATGTGCCAGCCCACATAACGCATCACAGCATTTGCACAGCGTACCAAGGGAGGACACCAGCACACCAGCCCAGCATTGGATGTGCTGTGCTTTTTCTTTTTGTTAGAGGAAGGCCGGCACGGAGACCAGCACGGAGTTCAGTAAACCAATTACTTCGGACGCTCCGAGAAAGTACATGAATGAATAGAGGAAATTCCCACCAACTGCAGAGTAACGTACCCAGCGAATACACCCACACCCACCACCACCACCGCCACTGCGTCAAAGCTCAGAGGCTCAAAGCCACAACCACCATCTCCACCTCTGCAGCAGCACCTGGCATCTTCAGCACCCGCTTGCGCGACTCCATTTCATCCATCTCCCTCCAGCAATCCCGTCTCCGAAAGCCTGCCTCACAACACAAGCACAAGCGGAGCTTTGCCACGCGGGCCGGCAGATGGCTGTCGTCGATATCGTCAACACCAGCATCGTCTTCCAACCTCATCCGTCCCTCGCTCCAGCGCCAGCGCCAGCGCTTTCCCCTCGCCCTTGAGACATCGCCCATCCATCGTTCCGTCGCTCCATCGCCCATCGCACGTCCCGCCGACCTTTCGCCGCCCCTCTGCCAACCCTTCAACCACCGTCTCCGCCCTCGGCCTGCCATTTCCCGGCCCTCGCCTGTCCCTCACCCGTTCCTTGTCTCAACATCCAACATCCAACATCCAACTTGGACTTCCAACATCTCTCCTCCACCCACCAGCGGCTCCTGGCACCATCCCATCATGGCCGCAAGAGGCCCCAACGATGGCCAGGCCCGCCCAGACTCGGGCGACCTTCTGCTCGTCATACGTAAGTCTTCTTCCTTAAGCACCCCATTCCCTCCCCTCCGTGTAAACTTTACTGCGTCTTATCGCGCCACTCTTCTGACCTGCCTCCTCTTCACATGCAGACGACTTCCAGGCCCGGAGTTCCGACGAATTGAGCCTGTCAAAGGGCGACCGAGTCCAGCTCATTGAAAGGGACGACGAATTCGGTGATGGATGGTTTCTGGGTCGCCACCTTGTCAACGGCAACAGTGGCCTCTTCCCCGAAGGTTTGTCTGTTCGATAACCGGTCTCTCATATCCGCCGTCACAACTAACCCTCGTCAGTTTACACGCGACCTGCCCCCAAGAATATTCCGACCAGCACCTTTGCTTCAAAACCCCCCATCCCGCAACCAGCACCAGATTCTAGAGCGATAGGCACTGCCGATGCAGCCCCCAAAGATGATCTTCCACCCAAGCCACAACCTGCGACCATGTCGCAACCAATCGACCACCCGGTAACTCTGCCGCTGAACTCGGTCAAATCCGATTCTGTTATCGCCTCGACGGAACCACCCTCGATATCTGCTCTCGCTCAATTCACAAGCCCGAGCCAGGACAGCACTGTGCTACATGAAACTCTGACTGTTATCAACGAACACATCACAGACCTGCGGTCGCCCTCTAGCAATGGTGGGCTCCGAACTACCGGGAACGATTCCGGGAGCGAGTACAGCAGTAACCCACTTGATCATCGGGCGTCCTACATCCACGGAGAGGAAACCGACGAAGAGGAGGATGGAATCCACACTACCCGCGCCGAAGTCGAGTCCTGGTCCGCCGATGCCGTTGCCGAGTACCTTTTCACGTCAGGAGTGGAAAAACACCACTGCGAGGTCTTCAGAGACCAGGAAATCTCGGGAGAGGTGCTTCTGGGCATGGACCAAAGCTCGCTATTCATTAAAGCCTTTGATCTGGGCTCGGTCGGCCGGCGACTCAAGACGTGGCACAAGATCAAGGCTCTCCAAGATGAAGTCAGTGGCGTGGGACTCGACACACGAAGGTCAACACAGACGTACGGCAGTGAGGCTGGAATCGAGGAAGCCCGACGGACTAGGAGCCGAACAAATACGCTGACAAACCGGCCTACTTCTATTCAAACGAGACGACTCTCCCTATCTCAAACCCCCAAGGCATCACCCACGACGCTCACACCGATAGCTCAAGACAGCTCGCCTCGCCCAGGCCACATCAAGAGGCCCTCCGCTGCATCTATCCGAGAGCTGCACCAGTCACGCCGCCATTCCTCCACCGAGTTCCACCTCCCTGGGACCGCGCTTTCCACCGGACCATCCCCTATCCCCAAGATCGCCCACCCTGGTACGTTCCCCAGTATCGAGGCTGGGCATAGGAAACAAGCATCGTTTGACCGGAATTGGACTTTAGGTGGTGCTACCCCTAGGCCGTTGTCTTCGACCGGCCTTCAAGATCTGTTGAGTCCCCCGGGTGCGGAGCAGCAGGATTCAGCGGTTGAGCTGGACCGCGGGTATTTCTCTGGCACAGAGGTTGATGGGAGAAAGCGAAACCTACTACGAAAGCGTGATAGTGGCGCGGAATCGAGAAAATCGAGCTACGCGGAGGAACAGAGGGTCCGCAGCGCCACGGCCACCACAAGGCAGTCGAGGTTTGGAAGCATGGGCTCACTGACCGAAGGTAGCCTGTCTTCTGCCGCCCAGAAGTATTACGGCCTCCAGGCAGGGGTTCACAGGCGAACTGCATCAAGCACCACCACCGAATCCATCAGGAACATGCCACGAGCCAGCGAAGGCTCATCACCCACCGTGACGAAGCTTGATACGACAGTTGGAGCCTCTCGCTCTTCTACATCAGCGTCTACCTCAAAAATTCCAGGCTTCAACAGCGACTGGCTCTCGGCTGTGGTTAACAAGCCCATGTCCCTGGCTGGAAGCATGGGCAAGCGTACAACCTCAGATAATGTCAGCAGCGACCGCTCCAAGTCCGGAACGCCCATCGACTCACCCAGCAAGGAAATGATAGTTGAGTCGCCTGCAAGGACTGGGTCGACGACACCCTCCGGGGGCCCTAGCTTTGATCTCGAGTCTCCTGACGCCGCAAAGAGCCCCAGCGCCTCGATGACCCAAGTCGCTAAGAATAACCGCAAGAAGAACAAAAAAGAGACGAGCGCATATACCCGGGGTCTGTTGAAGATTGGACCCAAGGAGGCGATGAAGGATGCCGACTACAGTGGCTGGATGAGGAAGAAGAGCTCTAACCTGATGACGACATGGAAACCGCGTCTCTTTGTTCTTAAGGGGCGACGTTTGTCCTATTATTACTCCGAGGATGATGACCAAGAGAAGGGCCTGATCGACATATCCTTCCATCGGGTGCTTCCTGCCGATAACGAGAAGTTGACAGGCCTCCATGCCACCATCACGAGCGCTGTGGGTGGCCAAACTATGCCGACGAACCTGAACGATACCGAGGTGTTGGACAAAGGAGATGATGCCGTCTTTATTTTTAAGCTTGTACCGCCACGAGCCGGCCTGTCGAGAGCTGTTAACTTCACCAAGCCTACTGTTCACTACTTTGCCGTACCCAACCTGAAGTTGGGCCGCCTGTGGATGGCAGCTCTGATGAAAGCTACGATTGATCGCGACGACTCCAAGCCGATCACCACCACCTACCAGCAGAAGACCATTTCACTTGCCAAGGCTAAGCAAATGCGCCATCGCCCTCCGGCACTGATGAACCTCGAAGAAAGCGCCGAGGCCGCGGCTGCTTTAGAAAAGAAGGATACGAACGGTCTCGGCATTTCCTACGACGAGGCAGATAGCGGAGTGTCTGGGGTAGATAAGCTCAAGGCCGAGGACACTAAGGCTACTAGCGAGTTCGGGGAGAAGGATAGTACTCTCACACCATAGAGTACCTGAAGAGCTTAGTGTGTTTGCTTCGATGCGATGAGCCTAGTGACGAGCAATGATCGTTTGGTATCTAGGGGGACAATGGCGCCGAGGGGGAACCACGGTTCCTTCTTCTTGTGCAAACTGGCGCATGGGGTATTTGTTGTTTCTCTGTTTTTTGATGCCCTATTTTCCCCCCATCCTTTTCCCGCTTGTGGTTTTTTTTTTCAAGCTTCTCATATACGATACCTACACCCTATCAGCTCTAGGAGGAAAGGAAGGGGCAGATGACGACCTGGCCTGGCGCGGGTCACCCGAGAGGAAGCGCCGGAAGCGAGCATTCGGGCGCTGTCGAAGAAGGAGAAAACGAAACAATGAAACGTTTGACAAGAACGATGACGGAAGACGAGCTGTCGGTCCTTTCTAGTTTGGAGTGTTGAGGGGTGCGATGAATGGGGTTTGGTGGGCGTCTACATATTAGCGTCTGCAATATTTTGATTTTTAATCTGATGAAAGCTTCTTGTTGATGAGAATAAAGAGGAGACGTGAATATACCTTCTTAGTTTACCAAGCATAGGTTCCGCGGTGAAGGATGAGACGATGGGTAATGAACTGGCTGGTGACTTGGCTGGTGACAATGGCGCAGGGGAAAGAACAGATATGGAAAAGGAGAGGTCATGTGAGAAAACTTCATTTAGGTAGCTCTAGAGGTATATCATAGCCGTTCGAAAAGAAGAAAAATGAATTTCCCCCGAGAGGTTCGCCCACCTCATCGAGCTATAACTGCCGCATGGAAACCAAAACCCCGGTGCTTGGATCCCGCTGTAACAAGGACAGGCCATTAAAAGCTACCTATCCAGCAAGCTCCAGTCATACGCGTCATTAGACCATGAAAAACGCCCTCCAAAAAGCACTATATCGTCGACCTGTCCCTATTTCCGTTCCATTCCGTATTATCCGTTCACTCGCGTCTAGAGACAGAGCGCACTTGTTTTAGGTCCCGGTCCCCTGGAGCTTCTGGTTCATACCCGTGAGAAGCTGGCGGATGGACTTAATAAGGTGCTGTTCCACGCCCTCAAAGTTGCCAACCGAGGATTCGCCTTCTGCGGGCGGGGGCACGATGCTAGCATCAGCGAGCCCGAGGACGCGGTCAATGGCGGAGAGGGTGACGGCTTCAGCCTTGGCCTCACCGAGTTTGGCCTTGAGTGCCTTGATAGAGACGTCCTTAAAGCCGGTAAGGGAGGCGAGGACCTTGGCCTCAAAGATAGGCGGTACATCCGAGGACGACGGGCCTGCTCCGGGCGTGGGGCTCTTGGTCTTTGCGAATCCATCAATGACCTGGCGGATACCCTTCATGCAGATGGCCTCCATCTTGTCGTTCTCTGTAGCCTCCTTTTTAAGGCCGATGCAGCGATTAAGGGCTGACATGACGATTGCTTCGGCCTTGGGGTTGCGGGCCTTCTTGAGGTTTTCGACTAGGCCATTCTTTAAGCCAACAACTGCTGCGAGGAGTCGCGGTTCGATGACGGGCCGAGCTGGGCCGGCAGGTGCTGCAGCTGATGGGGTCCGGCTAGGAGCAGCAACAGAAGCAGCAGCGGCAACAGGAGGATGCTGGGGTATTGGCGTGGGTCCAGGGACAGTCTTTGCTGCTACTGCTGCCACTGGGGGCTGTTGAGTAGGCGGCACAGCTGCAGGGACGTGCCCATCCTCGTTCTTGATCGGAGGAGTCGCCGATGGCGGAGGTCTTGCATAGGGCGAACTATACGTGCCGGGTTGAGGTGCTCCAAGTTGCGACCGGGCGGGAGCTGGTGGAGGCCCATAGCCCGGTAACTGGGCCGGCGCCGGCGGTTGAGATGTCACGGCTGGAGCAGGCTGGCTTGGGGGTGACGTAGATGGCCCATAGGGTTGTGCCGGGCGTCCTGGTTGGCCCTGTGGCGGATTGTATCCAGGCACCTGGTACACGGGAGGTGCTTGGCCTGTGGGTGGGTACCCAGGGGCGTTAGGTGGGACGTGTTGCGTGCTGTTGTATGGATAGGGATACTGGCCATATGTTTGAGTCGTTGGCATCCCTCGGTCTGGTGAAGACGCTTTGCGTTTCTTGCCGGCGTCCAACTCAACACCTGGAACACGCGACCAAAGATTCGTCGTCTCATCCTTCCTGAAGGCCTCGTTCCCGATGAGGTTGTGTCGCACGCTGCTCTCCCATCCCTTGGTCTCGGTATGGAAATAAAACCATGGATATCGCTGGCAGATTCGCTTGTAAATCTGTTTGAGCGTGAGACCGTCTGGGCCCGCCGCTGTGAGTGTTTCGTCGATGAGCACGCCGTAATTCTTGTTGGGTTTCTGAAGTTGCTCTTCGGTGTAGTCCTCGATTTTGAGCTCCAACGGGGGCGACTTTGGACGTGTCTTCTTCTCCTTCTTGTCTCTGGCGCGCCGCTCTGCGTCAGATCCTTCTGCACCTTCCTCGTTCTTTGGCTTGCGGGGCTTATACTTGCGCTTCTCTGGCCTTTCGTTCGAATTCTCTGGTAGCGGGTGTTTCCTAGGCCGGCCAACCTTGCGCTTGATTGGAGGTTCGACCGGTGGTGCTTGTGGCAGTGTTTTCTTAGCCATTTCCTGCTGCTGTTTCTTCAGCAAGCGTTGTTCTCGCTTTGACATAATTCCGTTCTTCGGTGGCCTTCCAGGTCCTCGCTTCTTGGGTATCTGGGGCATTAGTGGATGCGATTCGAGCATAAGCTCTTGCTTGACCCCGGATTCTGTTCCATGATCAGCTTGCTCTGCTTCAGCTTCAGCCTCTGCCTCAGCCTCGGCTTCAGCCTCTTCCTCCACTGTTTCGACGACGTCTGCATCCTCGGCGTCTTCGGCGTCCTCGGCGTCTTCGGCATCCTCGTCCTCTCCATCCCCTTCTCCAAAGTCAGAGAGTTCGGGTGGGCTTGCCACTTCGGAAAGCTCATCACTCGTGTCGTGTATCTCGCCATTGGCATGCGAGGACTCGAAGTCAAAGCTCATCTCCTTTCCGCCGTGAGAACGCTTCTTCGGTACTGGTGTAGGCTCTTCCTCCACATATTCTTCAGCACCAGTGCAACCTCGCTCCACGCCATTAATCAAGAACCGGAAGTCGATATCCTTGATCTGTAGCCGATCACCACATTTCAATACAACCTTATCACTCTTGTAATGCACATCCTCGCAAAAGAAGCCATTCTTGTGCAAGGGGATAGCCTCGAATACACCTTCCTCCTGGTTGTACGCAATCTTGAGATGCTCTCGCGAGATGGCCTTGGTCTTGGACGCAATGTTGGGACCTGGTGAGTGGATGCCGATGAAGGGAATGTGCCATGGAGACGGCCTTAATGAGGTTAAGTCTACAGCAGCGGCGCCAGGGGTGTGAGACACGTATTGCCGATTCGAAATCATGTTCTCCTGGGCTTGTTGCGCCTCCTCATTGTCATGTTGCGAGGAGCCCTGGGTACTAGTCTTGCGACGCTTCGCTGGCCGGCCGTTCTCTCCGTTGTCTGATTCGGGCCCCAACATTCCACCCTCCTCACTGACATAGGACTTGCTGAATTTTCCCCGCTCGTATGCCATGGGCGAAGGAGGGGGAAGACCTCTGTTGGCGTTGTCTTCAACGCGGCGTCTATGCTCCTCGGCACGCTTCTCATCGCGACGCGCCTGCTCGAGCGCGCGCTGATCTCGGCCGATGATGACGGCGTAGGTAGTCATCTGGAACACACTGTCGGCAAACTCGACGCGCGCAAAGGACTCGAGGGCCTTGTCAGCGCCGGCTTGGCGGATTGTGTTTGCGGGGGCCAGGCCATGGAAGGACTCGTCCATGGGGTTGGGCAGGGTGACCTGTGAGGGAGTGACAGTTGGCGGCGGCGACATGGCACTGGGGGCGCCGGACATGGATGCCAAGGCCATCATCATGTATGCGTGCTGGTCGAGGCTGGGCATTGCAGCCGGAGTGAAAGGAGTGGAGGGAGCAAAGGGATCGGCGGCGGCCAACCCTGCACCGTGCTGGAGTTGCATTTGCTGCATGGGCGTTGCGTGAGGTTGAGGTTGAGGTTGAGAGTGAGGCTCGGTAGGCTGACGCCGGGAAGGTCGGGGTGTCGCGTCGGGGCCGTCGAGGGCAGGAGCATCCGGCATTGCGTGGTCGGCTGAGGGGGGACCATCGGCAGTTGCTGTTGCTGTTGCTGGCGGTGGTGCTCCTGCTACAGCGTGAGCATCGGACGCCCCCGCTTGCGGCTGTTGCTGGAAGGCATGTGCTGTGACGGCGGCGTCATCGGCCGCCATGTTGGCGACAACAGAACGGAACAGCGGCGGTGGCGTCGAGGGCGGCTGCTGCTGAGCTGGGAGTATTGATGTTGATGTTGATGTTGATGTTGATGTCGACGCCGCTGTCGTTGCCGCTCCGGAAGCCGACGCTGGTGTGGATGCGGGAGCGGTCGGGGTCGCGATTTGGGGTTCTGGAGCTGGAGCCGGGCCCGGGCCCGACGCGGTACGGGCAGTTGGAGGCGCAGAAGACGATGCTGGCGACGGCGATCCGAACTGTCGAGGCTGGGCGTGGGCAGCGGCGGCGGGATGAGGGTGAGCAGAGGCTTCGGTGGACGCCGGTGGAGCGGTCGCCAGCGCGGTCTTGGGCGCGGGCGCGGGCGTAGGCGTAGGTGTAGGCGAATGCGCAGGCGGCGGCGGGTGGTGCAGGCCAAAGCCATTGCGGCCAGCGGCGGCTGCGGCAGCGGCAGTGGACGAAGTCATCGCTGGTCCTGCTGACAGCTCCTTCGTCGCTCGCCCTCGGAGTCCTGGCGTCCGGGGCTGGAGATGGGGCGAGGAGTCGACGGGGCAGGCGCCGTTTGCCGTTGTTGAGGCTGTCCTGGGATTTGCGGCGGAAAATAAAAGGCAAAGAGAGCGACGAGGCTTTCGCCCTTTGGACTTAGTGGAGGTAGCCTTGGTCCTTTGAGCCGCGATACTCTGTAATGGGCCCAGAGGGGCGGTCTGCGGTCTGTGATTGGCCCGCTGTAGGGGGTCGTGCCTTCCTCAGAGGCTCCCAGTTGGCAGTCCGTGTCGAAGTGCCTCGGCGCTGCTAATAAGTACCTATTGGGGAACAACATGCATTCCCTCCGGACCTTATTCATGAGACTCATGTGTTGTGATTTCCTCGTTTTTATTGTTGAAGCTCCTGGGTATGTCTTCTTCCTTCGATGCGCTGATTTATTTGCTTATTGTTTGCAAAGGCACCCTTGCCATTGACTTGACCCATTTAGCACCTGTTCCGTAAAACTACCTCCTCTCCTAGGTAGTATGCACTGGGACTTGAACCTGGATGAAGGAGCCAGAAACCTGCAGCCAATCACACTGTCCTCAGCTCCCTCCCGTCACTCTTGCATCAGTTCTTGTTCTCAGCTCCGAGCAGTCATTCACTATCATCATCGTCGTCACCGTCATTCTCCTATTTCCCAATTCACAATACGTCTTCTCATAGATGAGTTCTCATATTGTCGTCACTTTCCCTCTCACTCTCCGTACCATCGGCTTCAAACAAGCACAGCACAACGCCGCTTCTCAAACCGACTCCAATTCCCGTCGTTCCCATCCCCGAAATGCCTGCACACGTGGACCTATTCCGCCTCAGCTTTCCCGTCGCTTTCCCACGCTGGAGCGAATCATGTCACCGCTCCTTGCTGCTCGTTCCGTAAACATGGCAAAACCCGGGGCTATCCGTGCTTTCAACTGGACCCTCAATACCCGGACCTTCTGAACGGTTGGAGCGTCCGCATTCGTTACTGGAGCTCATCAATTCGGACCCGAGTAAGGTGCTATGAATGCCGGTCACCGACGTCCATTTCACTGTTCGAACGCCGTTCTGAAGCCCGAGACGATGCTTTCACTTATACGCTTGCCCGTTCTACCTTCGACTGCTAGTGCACCCGGTCCGACATCAACTCCAGTCACCCCAAGGAACACATTAAACGTAGGCCATCAATTTAAGGATCTAGCTCATCTTCCGCATGGATCTATAGGGTATGAGAACCCCGAAAGGATTGCGCCTCATGTGCGGTTAAGCATCTAAGCTGTCTGCAGGATATTGCCTTAGTCCTGCTCAACTGCAATGAGGTCTGGGCGGTGAAAAGACCTATCCTGCTTCCTTGATTCTTGAGAGTCGAGCAATAAACTCAAACTAATCACCGGAGGAGTGCGTCACGTTCAGTCGAGAGCCCTCCTCGACGCGCCTTCCACTCTGCCAACCGCTCCGACAATCGGTAGGCTCCATAACACAGCATGCCCGCCAGGAACCCCACGGCATCGTTCCGGAATGCAAGGAGGCCTGCCGTCGTCGTTAACATGACCGTCCACCTTTCCATCCGCTCGTCGTCCGAGAGATCACGAAGTCGGCGGAGCCTCCCCAGCCCGTGGTCGTGGTCTTGCCGAGCTGCCGTCTGCCAGAGATCAGGCGCTCCCTGGTTGAGGCTTTGCCCTACCTTAGCGAGCTCTAGGCCGGCCGCCAGAACCATGATTCCAAGGAGACTCTTCGGGTAATGCGCCAGAAGGTCCACAAGAGTCTCGCCAAAGATCAGTCCCAGCAGGAGCTTGAAGGTGCCAAGGAGAATGACGCTGGCACCGCTCCGCGCACCGAATCGGTATTGCGCGGCTAAACCGCCGGCGCCGTGGCACATGGGCATCCCTCCAAACCAGGTACTCGTCAGGTTCATGAGGGCTACGCTGATGCCGATCGAGCCAACCGACGGAGTTGGAATACTGGGGAGGAGTTCGTGAGACAAGGCGCTCACAGCGATGATGGAGTTGAGAGTGGTGAGAGGCAGCTGCCCGATGGCCATCCAGAGGGCAGGCGAATCAGTAGCGCCAACCCATCTGGGCATGACGAAACGCGGACGCCAAACATGGAACCACGGCAAGCTGTGGTGGAACGCGAGAACCTGGATAAAAGCCAGCAATAGAGCGAGCAGGAAGAATAACAGGGCATAGGGGAAGCGAGGGAGCTTCTGAGTGCCGATGAGGGCGAGGAAGGCGATGATGGCCCAGATACGGTTGTCCAGCGCCGGGTGAATCCAGTGCAAGGGCTGCAGCAACGACGTGCCCGCACCGAGGATCAACGAGAGCCCAGCTCCGAGCTGGATGCCTTTGACGACGGGAATAGGGACCACGGCGACGACTCCTCGCAGAATGCCCGTGACGCTCATGACCAGCACGGCGGCACCAACCCACTGACCTGCCGCAGTGACGACGGCCATGGCCGGATCGCCACGCCCAGAGATGGCGGCTGCGGCGATGGCCTATGAGGTTGTAAGAGCAATGTTAGCTACTATGACATGGACATTACATTTGTGCGGTCATGCCGCGTCTACAGCGGAAGAAAGAAGGTGGCTGGAGACGGTTTCCTTGGCTGACCTTCATGGGCTGGACGGGCAGCGGGATACCATAGACGAGGCCGGTGAGGATATTAAAGATGCCCGAGAAGACGAGGGTGCTGCCAAGGTTGATAGAGCCTTGCGCTGCGAGGGCTATCATGAGGGGCAGCAGGGTGCCTAAATCGCCGAGGGAGCCCGAGATCTCGGCCCATGGCGCCGCGCGGAGAGTCTCTATGTTGTTTCGGTTCAGGCGACCGATGTTGTCGAACCACGAGCGTGGCATGGTGGGCGACAGACGCGATACTGCCACGCAGGCTCGCTATTCCGGAGGAGGTGACGCCGTAATATCAAAACGACCTTTGGGTGCAGTGTTGGCGGTGGTGGACCGCTCGCGGGATGTAAGACCAACGGCCGACTCAAAGCCGCAGCTAAACCGCCAAGGATGACGCTGGGAGCTGCGTCAGCGCAACGGTTTTGTGTCACCTACTGATTATGTACTGAAGCGTTCAGCGCACCGACGGGGAATAAGTAGGGCTTTAGCGACTAAGGACGATGGATCCGATGCTAGCTAGCTTGCTTGGCTGCTTCCCAAGCTGGAGCTCATACTATGTAAAGGTAAAAGGACACACAACTGGGAAGAGCTGCACCTAGACTGAGGTTGATAACTGCTTCGGCCGCAAACATCTGTTTCTTGTAAGAACACCTCAGCATTTGCCAGTGGCACGAGCGTCAGCGTAGCAAGCGCTGCCAACGACAACGGACAGTAAAAAGCCGCACGCACGGGACCTCCAGTGACAGCCCGTGGCATGGATATGGATGAGCTGCCTTGGGCATTTCACTGATGGACGACGTCTTGTGCAATGTGCATCTCCGTTTCCCCCGGGATCGGCAACCAATCGCCCGTGCCGAAATACCTGCGACTGGTTCACCGACACAATGTCTCGTGAACCTCACGGCCGCGTGCCTCGTGCGTGGGGCCATGTGAGCAGCAAAGGGACGTAAACTAGACAAGTCTCAGGTAGCCGTGCTGTGTTACGACGTACAAAGACCCAGCTTCAACATAAGAGCTAAGGGAACGGTTCTACAAAGGGCTGTCACAAACCATGGGCTATTCGATACGTGAACTGCAAAGTAGCTGAGCGATAACATCGCCCTGTTTATGTTGAAAGAAGGCGAACGCGAACGATAAACCATGGCTCATCATGGGCAAGTGAGGCGGCGTGCGGCGTGGGGTGTGGGGTGTAATAAAGGCGTGGGCTGCGCTTGGAAGACCTGCATCTGGGAATAATTGCACTCCACTCTGAACTTCCCGTGCTGGACAATCAGCCTCAGGCCGGCCAAACATGCTGCATCCTCCGCAGCAGGAGACAAACAAAAGGGACGACCACATCCGCATTCGCATCCTCCACAGACAAGCAGCTGCACGAACACAGAGCAGGTACACAGGTGGGCTCCCCCATCTTGACCTTGGGGGAGGAGGGTCGCGGAATGTCTCACGACGAGCTCCATTGGCGCCGGTCGGCCTCACTAACCACTAACCAAGTACCCCATACTTTGCCGCTGTCGGTCCCTGGCTTGGCTCTATCGGCCGACTTGCTGCAGGCTTGTTCTGGAAGCCCACCGGCGACGGATGGGACGGCATCCCGCCCACAGGCTACTGGACTAATGTGCGGCAGAATCGACGGGATCGGTGCAGGCGAGCGGAATATTTGTCCCTCATCGCGGCGGGCCCAGCCACTGGACCACGGCCCGACAGAGTCTTTAGCACCGCGAACCGCGTAGTGAGGATCCAACGCAGCCCTTGAAGTGTCAGGTCGCCTCAGGCTTCGAACCTCGAGCTTTGATTACTCACAGGGCCTGATCAGAACTCCTGTGGCCAGCCATCGACTAGGACGAAACCGTGTTGCCAAGGCCAAAAAAAAAAGGCCCGCGGATCGGAAGCAGCATGGGAATAGCCGGGCAGCTTGCCGGGCACCAGATGGGCCGGGGGAGCGTTTTTTTCTTCGGAGGGACCCTAGGCTATGAGGTCATTAGAAGCGGCTGTCGCGGAGGGAGGCTGGTCCGCCCCGGGGTCCTGATTCTCAGGGAGTTGCGGTGCGATAGGCAAAAGCTGAGCGTCTCCCGGGGACAAGTCGGCATGGAGGGGAGGAGCCTTGCCCAAATTGAACCGTCTGTCGAGCTTGTCGAGGGTCTTGTCTCGTTACCACCCTGGGCTTCCAGGCCCGGCACCAGGACGTCGCGTGTAAGGGTCTGGGATGGCGATGGGTGGGATAGCGGATGGGATCATGATGCTGTAGAGGTGGAGGATTTGCGTTGAATTGGGCCAATGCTGGGCTTGTTAGTGGTCAGCTTGGACTCGAAGCTCCCCCAGGTCCCGCCGGGTCTAGGAGCCACAGGCACTTGGATGCAGGCAGGTTGCGACTTGCATGTTCAACTCGCGAGGGCCGCGCCGTGGCTTGTGCTTCTTGCGAGTTGAGGCCTTTGTTGTTCATGACGACGGGTGCGCTCGGTGCTCGACCTGGTCGCGCGCTGCGTGCGGCGTGCCTCGGCGGGCCCGGGGGATGGACAGGCCGGAAACAGATGAGGCGCGCTTCTTCCCGGCATTCGTTTCGCGTGGGAGTAGGAGTGGGCGTGGGCGACGAGGATGCGAGAGGGCGTGTTGTTGTAAGCTGCTGGCCTCGGATGCGTACAGCACATGTAGGATGCACAGTGTCGCGTTGAACTGTGGAGATTTCGCCGGACAGTGGAGGCTAGATGGAGTCAGCCAGCCGAACTTGTTGATAATTAGCAAAGCAAAGCAACAAAAGAAAGAAGGGGAATTGTTGGTAATTTCAATTGTTTGACTTGCTCGCGATGCCTTCGCGAGGACGAACACCTTGCGTCTTATTATGAATCTACAACTACCTGAATATCAATTGTATTCCGTAGTCTCGATTGCAGTGGCCTGAGTTACGTCATTGGGAGTTTTCGAGTAAGCCGAAGATTTTCTACCCATCTGGAGAACACCGAGATAACGCATCCTCACAAGGTTGAAGCGACGGCAACAGAAGCGGAAATGATGGAGTGATGCCAACACCCACAGCGACACGACGGCGCCTCCCCTCTACCGCAATCTCACGCTGGCCGGGCTGTCCATTCGTGAGCTCCCTTTCTTCTTTATTACTCTCGTGCTTTGGGTGCGGCCAACGGGGTCCCAAAATTCGCGCAACGGCAACGGTAGTCCAGTATTAGCAGTTTCCAGGCCACCCACCGCCAGCGGGATTGCTTGCTTGCGCTTGCTTGCCTACAGTGGCAGCACGGTACAGTGCAGCTTTGTATCTCTGCGCACATGAGATGGACCTTGGGATGAGCACTTCCCGATGGATGCTCAATCGGCAAGGCTTCCCCACATGGGTCATCTCACCGCACCGCGTCCACTGCCGTGTTCCGAGTGGCACGCAGGACTTGGCCGCCAAGCTTGTCACTTGTCAGTGGTGCGTGCTGTGCGACGTACCGCACTGGACCTTGCAATCGGCGGGACTGACGAGGCCTGGGTTTCGGTTCACAGGGGCAATTGGCAAATGGCTCAGTGGGAGTGCGAGTTAGGAGGCAGACAAGACGCCTGTACTTGGTAGATCTCAATCGACAGTCCGATGCTTGGCAGCGAAAGCTCAGGCGTAAGGCATCCGACTGACGAGGTAGGTATTCGTACTCGACCTTGGTCGTAGCTGGACAGTACCTCACCCTGCTTTAGTTTCCCCCCCCTCTGGGCCCTGTTGGATACATGCTCGTCTGCTATCTTAGGTGCGTGTTTCGGTTCTTGGGGGGCTCCATCTGGCTTGTCCGTCGTCACCTCGGCCGTGGCAACAATATCCCTCGCCCATAGACACCACAGGGACCCCCAGCCGTCGTTTCTCATGATGAGTATTCGTACCTGGGAACAAAGTCAATCGGGCATTGGGATCTCAATTGGCCCCCTGGTATCCGCATGCGAGCATGTATTCCATCTCAGGCACCTCACTGTCGACGGCAAGATGAGTATCAACAACACATCCACCTTGTTCCCAGGGTTTAAAAGTAACGACTCCATTTATGGGACCTACATGCAACAATGTAAGTAGATAAGTACTACATAAGTAATAATAACAGCCAGGTACGAAGTACAGCGAGAGATACGCAATATTCGGAGACTACGAGTAGGCTACTACCTGGTTTATTAATCCCGCCACCCTTCTGTATTTGCTCCACCCCTCCCCCGGAAGAGACCTCTTTTCCCACTGCCAGCTCGCCTTGGGCCTAGCAGCTAGAATGGAGCCAGCAGGCGTCCAGCTGGACGATGCGATGGGGGCCCGCCTGGGCGTTTTGACGCTGGCCGGCCCCACTGTTTGCGACCTTTGGTACCGCAGCTGCTGATCAACAAAACCACGGCCGAGCCCGCCCTCGCGAGCAGAGTCACTTGCTGCTTCTTCATCACCCTCCAAGCTTCCAAAGGTAAGACCCAGCTATACGTGTTTCCCTCTGTCCCTCTGTTTCCCCTGACGCCGTCCCTAATGAATTCAATCCGTCGTGCTTCCGTTTGTGGCCTCAATCCCTGCGACTGGATCGACGAACTGCCGAGAAATTCCCTGCGTCTTCCTGCGTCCTCCTGCGGCTGTCTGCGTCTTACGCCGCTCGCCGGCTTCAGTGAGAGCGCCCAGATGCGGCCGCAAACTTCGCCTGGAGTGACGGTCAGCCCTGTGACGCCAGCCAAGCATCTTCCTCTCGAGGCTTTCCTCTCGGCATCGCCCTCGGCCCAATTCCCTCGCCTCGCTACTGTCCTCGAATCGCGTTGTCCCAGGTCGTCCGATTGCATACCTGCGACCTCATCAGCCATCAATTTCGCTCTTGCATTCATCTTGCTCTATCATCTCTGTCGTACAGCTGGCTAACCTCGGACTTTTTTCGCCCATTATAGCAATCTCCACTCTCGACACAATGGCCGCCATCAACACCTCCCTCATCGCCCGCGAGGCTGTCCACCAGCTCGTCAAGCGCAAGAGCTGGCCCGCTAAGAATGTGGGTGTCATGGTCGTCTTCTGCATCATCTTCGTGGGTAAGTCTCAGCTCTTCCGTCTCAACCTCCATTTTTCATCTCAATTGAGTCGCCGCTGACCCTCCTGACAGTCGCTTTCTTCCTGATCGGCCTCGCGGTTAGCAAGTGCCTCGCCAGGCGCCGAGACGCTCGACCTGCGTCGCACGTCTAGATGAGGCCCAGGCTGTCGGTGGTCATGGGAAAGGAGGGTGACCCAGGACACAGTCAACCGACGCCGCGGACTGTGTGCCCTGGGAGAAGTGGTGTTACGACATGGTGCCTTCTACGACACGCCGGGTGACCGACTGTGATCCCGAATTCCAGTCATATCGACTTTTTGTACCCCCATCAAACTCAACGCTTGCCTCCCCCGTCAACTCACAGCGGGGCGTGTGTCGAGCATCGCTCTGTACATACCTGGATCTCATGGGCAATGTGCTGGAGGACGGGCTCTCGTCGACGTGTTCGTGGCCAGGTGGCTGTATTTTACTATTCTAATACTACTGATACCTACCTGTTTGAAGCAAGCTATCGTTTCCCCTACAATCCATTTTCACGATGCCTTTTCGCCGTGCCGATTCTCATCGAGTCCTTGTTTCCAAACACCCATGACACCGCACAATCCTTCTAATCGTCGAATTTTATCCCGCGGTCCTTTGAGTATTGGTCTGAGACATTTTGGACGTGGCTGCGTACCTGCAGTGCGAGCCATGTCTACCGCCACCTGCGTCCACCCAATAAGGCCTCAATCTGCCATTCCGGATGAAAAATGGCTTTTCAATTATGCATACTCCGGTGATAATCAGCCACGGCTGTCTCATGCCATGAAGTCTATAATTTACATACATCATACAAATGATTGCCCCAATGCCTATAAATACTTACAGGCCCTCCTTGGCCAACATATCAGCCATGTCGAGATAAAACGCAATCGCATTGAAGTTCCGCTTCACCCCCATCCACTCGCGCACCGTCCATCCCACACGGTTCGACCAGTTGATGAGATCTAGGTGGCTTACCCCTAGCAACGTCCCCTTGTACGTCCCCCATCGGCTGCTCTCCACGCTCACCAGTCCGTCGTTTGCGCCCTCCACGTCGGCTAATATCCCGTGCGGGTAGCGGAACGGGCTCAGTAGCGGCGGCGTCTCGACAAATGCCGCGCCGTACGAGAAGTACCGCACGTCTGCGCGGTCGCGCGTCGCCGGATTGAACTCGTCCTGCATGTACCGCCGCGTCAGCTGCGCAAACGCCGCCGTGCCGAAGCCGGCCCGCTCGATGGCCCCGTACAGCCGCGGCAGGTGGATCGGCGCCGCGCCGCCCTCCTCCAGCAGATAATCGGCGAAGGCGCTCCCGCGGTGCGGCGTGGCAACGGTGACGAGCGAGGCGACCCGCACGGGCAGCGGCGCCAGGTGCGCGAGCATGTAGCGGGTGTCCAGGCCGCCCATGCTGTGCGCGATAATGTTGACGGCCTCCGGGGCGGGCGCTTCGGCGGCGAGCGCGGCGTGCAGGGCGGCGGCACGTTCGGCGATGGAGCTCGATGGCGGCACCGTCGGGGTGATGACGGTTGCGCCCTGCGCGGTCAAGGCTTCCTTGATGCCGTGCCAGTACTGCACCGACGGGAGGAACGAGCTGAGCTGGAGTTCGGAAAAGCCGAGGAGGCCGTGGGCGAGGACGATGGGGTATTTGGGTGTATCTGAAGGAAGGGTCAGTTTCGACGGCACAGCTACGAGAGCAGAGGCAAACATCGCAAGAACATACCGTATGTATCCCGGATCGTCGCATAATCATCAGAAATCTCCCTACCCAGCGGACGAACTCGCGGATCACCATCCCGCCGCAACGGCCGACCGGTAGTCAAGCAGCGCTGGCGCGGGCGCCGTTGCGCCTTCGTCGCGATTCGGCACGGCGTCGGGGATGTGGCTGTGATCGCGGGCGGCCTGCACCGGACGATCCATGTGTTCATCGCTTCGCGGTCGCATGGACGTGGGTGGTCGAAGAGTGGTCGATGGGAGGCTTTGCGATACACAGACTCGGCATTTGTTAGCGATTCGGTGACGTCACGGAGTTGTTGTTGCGAGGGCGGAAAAAAAGTTGGGTGGGCGATCTTGGTCTGCGGTGACGAGCCCAACGAGCCTAGCGCAGCATTTTCTTAGCCTCAATGTTACGTATGTAATCAACCTCTCCTTTTAAAACCCATCTATGAGCTGGAGTATATTTAGATGAATCTCATTCTTATGCAGTGCGATTTTAGCAGGCTAGATTGATATCAACTCCTAGATTTCTTCGTCATTTTTCATTGCAATTTTTCATTGCGATTGAATCAACCCTTTCCTACACGCTCATGAAAAATACATCTATCAATTGAAACATTACACGAGATGTTAAATAGCCCTCTACTTTCGACTCGAATACTTGCACCCCGAGCCAACCCCAATCAGAATCAACCAGTGAACCTAGCCATAGAGGCAATCTCCCTCGTTCAAACCCAAAGATTTGCCTCTTCTACAGAAACTCTATTAAGACCTTGGCTTTCATCAAGTCGTTGTAAACGCATGTACTGTCGGGGATGGCCGACTGGGAGCCTGTATGTTATTCTTTTGCCCTCCTCTGATTTTGACCTTTCCGTGCGCCCTTGGATAGCCGTGTCGTCGTCATACATGAGTACAGAAGAAAAAGAAGGAACGAGAACATCCTCGGGCTTTTCAGCTTTTCTCGGGCGGCATGTGACTCGGTGCGTTCTCGTTCGTAACGCCGCTGTACGCTGGTCGGGGGCGCATTCCGTCAACTGGGATTGTTACGCTCTCCGCCATAGCCTCGTCGTAGCTGGGCGGCGCGTCGTCAGAAGGAGCAATGACCTGACCCGGGGCAAGCTGGGGCGGGTACAGCGGGTCGTGGACTGGCGGAGGGGCGGTTTGATGGTGTGGAGGGGCTTGCCATGCCGGCTGAGAAGAAGGCCCAGATGTTGAAGGACTTGAGACAGACGGTTGTCTCGGCGGTAGTCGAGGTGGTGTACTGTTGTTGAAGGTTGCGCGTCCGGGCCGGCTCGACCTGGCGGCTTCCAGAAGCTCAGCCGGAGGAGTGATGCCAGAGAAGACCTCTAACTGCGAGAAATGAAGCGGCAGATAGATGACCTGAGGCTGCTTGGGGGCGATCCCCTTCTTGGGTTTTCCCCATGCAACACCAAGCTTGATCTCCAGCTCGTACCTCCGGGAAAGGTTGCAAGTAGCAAAGGACGGCGCCACTGTGTTGGGAAGAGGGCTATTCTTCCACACATCATCGGGAACTACAATTTCCTTGCTAACTTCATCCTCTGGTGTAGATAGGGGAATGCAGATGTTGGCGTTTGAAACAATGATCCAGCGGTTGAGCTTCCTGTTGTGGACCGACTGGGCTCTGACTTCTGTGTAACCTATCAGACACATCTCGAAGGATACCAGGTAGACGTCTTCCGGGTTGTTGGCGAGTTTCTTCGCCGTCAGCCGGAGCGGAATGGGTTGATTGCAAGTGAGGATACTCGGGTGGGGTAGCCGGGCCGTCATCTCCACTGACGGGGCCGGGTCGAGGCCTGGTGCCGGCTCCGAGGTGGAACCAGGCTTGGAGTCTTCGTTCCTCATGCCGAAGAACGAACTACGCTTCCTCTCTGGCTGTGGGGTGTGGAGATTGAAGGTAAAGGGCCGACGGGCAAAGGCTTCCTGATCCGTCTTCTTGGGTCGAGGAGGCTCGATGGGCAGAAACTTGAGGCCGATCTGGTAGCGCCAGTTTTCCTTGAGGAGCCCCGGCCGTTGAATTGTGACCTTGATGTAGTACCGGATCTCGGCCTCCCTGGGGTACCCGGTGAGTGAAGGGGGGAGCGTTTTGGTGACATGACGGAGGTAGAGCTGCTTGCTACCGTCCATGACTCTCACGCCGCCGAAGCCAAAGAGTCCTCCTCCGCCAAAGCCGCCAGCGTTGGCGACGCCGCCGATCTGGGACATGGCCATGGGGTCGCTGCAGGCATTGTTTATTGGCAGCTTGAACTTGAAGGGGAAGGCATGCTCGCCTGCATGGAGAGGATAGGCGCCGTAGGGGTTGGAGGAGCTGGCATAGTACTCGTCGGGGAAGACCTGCTGTAGCTTGTACAGGATCTTGTGGTTCTCACTGGCGATGGTGCCGGGGGGACGCTGAACCGGGCCGGGCTTGACTCCATATTCGGAGTCGGGAACCTGGAGGGCAGTGGCCGACTCGCCCTCGAGCTTGACGACGATACTGCCGACCTGCTCGGCGCGGTTGAGGCCCAGGATGACGCGACCCTGGATGAGGTCGAGGTTCGTATAGAACTCGGGCTGGTTGTCCAGCGCTATGCGGAGGGACATGGCGGGCGAGCGAGCAGCGGGCGAGCAACCAACGCAAGCAGCGGACGGGGTCACAGCAGCCCAAAGAGGCCAAATAGGGGGGAGATTTGCGAAGGGGGTACGGAGGGTACTTCGTACGGAGGGTACGGGTGATGCGGTATGAGACGATGCAGAGTGATGAAGACGGTCTGCCTCCTCTTGTGGGGTGCGGCAATAACCGGTGGGTTGGGTTGGTGTTGGGTGTTGGTTTCCCACGACTCCCTTTTTAATTATGTGAGGATCCCAGGCCGAAAGTTAATATGGCGACAAGCCGCAAAGGCCGTGAGGTTCTGCTCCGCCCGTCTTGCAACGCGTTTTCGCGATGCTGCTGGGAGAGTCGGATGCCCGGCGACTGGCGGTTGCGTCACCTTACCGCTCAGCCTCGATCCAGGTGAGGCGTCGGTCGGGTTGATGTCATGACAGGAAAGGCTTGTGGCTTGTGAGTGGGTGGCGGCGAGCTGTCAGTGGCTGATGGGCGGTTGAGCTTAAAGCAGGTTGTGGCTGTGGAGGGGGTCCCGGGGTCCGGGGAAATCCGGCGCCGATAGGACAATGGCCAAATGGCAAGAGCCAACAGAGGAACTATTTCGTCCTGTGAGAGATAGTCTACGGGATACAGGATGGATGGTTTCACCAAATCCTAAGTATGCTCGTATCACTCTGACAACAAACCCTATTTGATTGTTGGTTCCAACTGCCAGCCATGGGTGATCGGCCATGGGTTTGCGACTTGTCTATGCTTATTCTGGTACGGATCGTTCCGCGGCTGCCCGTCATTTTGAAACCCCGGCAGCTCGCCCATCTCGTCACGTCGCCCAACGTACCGTTACCGTTCGACAGCAGGCAGTCCACATCTCGCTGGCACATGCTAGATGCTGTGAGGGACAAGCATCTTTTTCATCCATGGATCACTCAGCACGCACGCGCCTCCGCGGCTGCCGACCGCCGACTGCTATGCGCCCACCGCGGGTGCTTTACGGGTGCTCTGTGGGTTCTCTGCGGGTGCCGAGACAATCGTGTTGGTGATATCGAAACTTTACGACGGACACCTGCTTCATCAAGGATGCCTCCATCTCCAGTGCTCCACTCCCGGCCGAGAGGACACGACCAACAGCCTTCCACAGCCCCCAACAGCCCCCAACCCGGGGTCGGCACTGGCTTCGATGCCTGGGTGGGCCAGACCGGATCGGCATTAAGTCTCTGTCAGGGCAACAGTGTCCGAGATCGACACTCCCGGACCCGCCCCCCGCCGTCCTGTATCCCACTTGGTGTGCTGCGAGTTGAACCAACTGCATATCTACGCCTTCAAGCAGCAGATGGGTGGCGGAGAAGGCCAGGAAGATCCAGACAGGGGTCCTGCTCCCCGTTCCCCGAGTCCCCTTGTCGATGCAAACTTTGGTCCTGCGTGTGTCCGTCGTGACTCCGTCGTGACTCGTCCGCTTTGCGCACCCGCACCATACCCGCGCCTGCAAGAGGCGCCAGATCATGCCACGCTCTCTGACCATCAACACCTCTGTCGCCCGCGAGCCAGTCACATCGCCGCAACCGAGAGGGGCATGTCTGCCTGCGCCGACTCTGGCATCGACCCCCCTTCACCCTCGCGCTCGTCGACCAACCACACGCGACCAGCCAGGCTCGCCGCGGCCAAAACGGCCGCCACCACCTCCTCTGCCGACCTCCTCCCACCTCTTCGTACAGGATTACATCTGCCTACGCGGCACCCGCTGCCGCCATCCCACCCGACGGCTTCATGATTGGCAGCCGTGGCCCCCAACTCCGCCATGCCGCGGTGGCACAGATTACAGATTGCCCGCTGCTGGGTGCTTCGTACTGGGCGCCCGGGAAACAAAACTGGGTGCTGAGGGAGTGCTTCTGACCCCGGCTTGACTGGAGTCCAAAGTTCCCTGTCGACAGGACAGACCTGCGCCCATTCAGCCTGTCACCCTCGGCTGGACCAGGATACTGGATCAAACCAAACACCTCCTCATCTTGTCTGGACTGACCGTCGCTCCCACACATTTGCACTTTGCGCCCTCAGCCCTCAACACCCTCCACCGCCTTCTCGACCTGTTGTGTGTGTTTGTACAACTTTGTGCTGACCTGACCGTCCTCAGCTGTGGTTGGCTGCGGCTCCTGTGAGGCCCTCTGACAGACTTGATGGCTGCCAAGTTTCCACCCTCAGCCCTACATATGTATGCTTCATTGGCCCCCAGAAACGAGACATTCACCCAAGTGTACAAGGAGCCCGTTTCCTGCATGGGGACGTGATGGCTCCGGGGTGCCATTGCATCGATGATCCCTCCCGCTCTTTCGTTTGCTTTGCAAGCGCCCCGTAGCTGCAGAGCCTCACATGCACGTCTACGTGCAGCCACGGCTGGGATGGCTGTTTGCCCCATCTGTGCTCCGTAGTTTAGTGTGTCTGTATGTATATGTATATGTAGGGGAACCCAGCCAGCCTTACCCAGCCTGTTTCTCTCCCCGATTCGAGTTCTTGGCCCGCCGTGACCAAGTACATGCCCTAACTCGCCAACGATATACCATGGCAGGCGACTGTGGCTCGACCTGCCCAGCTGCAGACGGCTTCTACTCCTACGACCCCAATGTAGGTGGGAACGCCGTCTTGCTGGCGGCATTTGCCATCCTCTCTCTCGTGATTCCCTACTTGGGCTATCGATCATGGACGCCGTTGTTCTCCGCCACCCTGACCATGGGCCTTCTCGCCGAAGTCGTGGGCTTTGTCGGCAGAGTCCTCCTTCACTCGACGAGGGACAGCCGCACCTACTTCTTCCTCTTCCTGCTCGGCACCGTGCTGGGACCGACCTTCATCAGTGCCTCCATCTTCATAATCCTGCCGCATATACTCGGCATCTATGGAGAGTCCGTCAGCCCCTTGAAGCCTTTGGTAGCGGGACTGGCCTTCTTTAGCCTCATCGCCGTGGCTCTGGCTGTCGAGCTCGTTGGCATCATATTTGTTGCCTACGAATCTGCCAGCATCAGTGTAGGTTCACCCAGGACATATGTACAGAGGACTTCCATCAACTTACACAGTGAACAGCGAAGCTCAGGAGCTAAGATCACCGCCGCTGGGTTAGGCATCCAGGCTGCCATGTTACTGGCATGCAGTGCTTTGCATTTCTGGTTTACCCTGGGATTGAGCAGCCAGCGTGCAAACATGGATCCCAGCCACTCTCACGTGTACACTTCGTCCCGGTTCAAGAGATTCCTCATGGGTAAGACTCCGTGCTTGTGCGAAGCACCATATCCCTGCTAACACTATGATTAGGAATGGAGGTGGCGAGCGCTCTTCTCATCGTCTACTCCGTCTACCGCATCGTCGAGTTTGCAGGCGGCGTTCCTGGAACACTCTTCCAGAACCAAACGGCGTTCATGATCCTGGGCGGCGCTATCCCCTTACTTGCTGCCATCGTGCTCACGGTGATGCATCCTGGCACTGCCTTTGGAGATGCTTGGTCTGCGACATCGCCTGCTAAATTCAAGGGCCGCCGAGCACCACCACCGCCGATCAAATACTCCGCCGGCCATGCCATTCACCACCGATACGATCCAGATATCCGAAAGCAGTTGTCTCCGGCGTCCGAGAGGCGGTTGAGGAACTCCGCGGGCCCACCTGAGCTTCCCGCCGGCTCCCCGGGCTTGCCGTCGAGTCCTAGGCCCCCGTCTAAGCCATCGAGCCCGCGGAGCCCGCAGCACCCACTGACTCGCTCCTCAATCGCAGAGAAGCGAAGCAGTTCACGATCAGAGCCTAGGACTCGGGCTCCAACTCCAATTCAAGCTCCCGTCGGGTTGGTGAATAGAGAGGAGCTGTGGTGAGAAGACCTTGGAGGTTTGACAAACGGGACGGATAGCTAGAGGAAGGCAATTTGTTGGAGTCTGGGGACAATGGGAATGGACTTTGAACGGCTGCTGGGTGGCTGGATCTGTTTTCGAATATACCTCTTGCTTATGCGGTAGGATTCTTTGTCGCATCTCTTTTGGACCACATCCCTCAGGGATCAATTCGTTATAGCTAGACAGATAGTTCAGCATTTGACTGAGTCATGTCGAATATTGGGGCGCCTTTGGGTTACATATTGCGATGCTGGGTATCGTAATTAGTTATGTGTTAGATAGTCTATCATTAATTCCGACATGACATTATATATCTAAAGGTCTCGAAGCTTTGAATAGGAGTGCTTCCTATAGTCCTAGGTTGTATAGAGTGGTATATGGAGGAAGTATGGTAAAAAGTAATGCATGGCTAGGTTCTCGTCTTGGAACTGCCGTGTTATACCGCATGCCAAGTTGTCTTGACGTCTTTGACTTGCACGCCCTCATCTATCCTCACCTGCACATCGGTGCGCATCCTGATGCCTTTGTCTACGTCGTTCATCTCCATGATTTCAGTCGTCGAGTCGCCGGCCGTGACTATGACCCTGCTGCTCGCGCCGTCGTTCTCCTGGTCGATGGCGCTCCCGTGCTTGATGTACCCGCTGGTACGAGGCCATTCCGGGCCGCGGGAGTGGGCGGTTGTATCAGTCCGCGATGACTTCTTGTTGGTGCTGTCGAGACGGCTGCGTAGGCCGAGCTCGTAGGAGACGAGGCGGAGGAAGGGCTGCAGGGCAGGGAAGCAGCCGCACCAGAGGCCGACATGGACTTCGAGGACAATCCAGGGGCAGACGCGGGCCATCTTGTAGGTGCTGAAAGAGGAAGTGTTAGCTGTGATTTGTCTAGCGGAATGAAATGAGTACGAACGTGTTGCTGGCGAAGTTGGTGGTGACGATGATGCCGAACCGCACAACTCCTGTGACGATGGCGAAGAGACCGACGCAGAACACGAGGATCACCTTGACGGCCTTGGAGCCAAAGGTCATCTTACGGTGGATAACCCAGACGGGGAGACTGAAGAGTGCAGCGTCGACACAGACGCCAACGATGGAGTGCGCCCACATCATGCTCGCCTCAATGTCCCTGCTTATACATTTACGGTCTGGCTTACTGGCGTCGAAGAGATCACTATGTTTGTAGGTCAGCGCGGGGAACACAAGCCCGTTTGAAGAGGTCGGACGCACCCAATTGGTCTGCATTCTGCTAGGAAGAAGAGGAACGAAGTGAGGGTGATGATGACGATGACTGCGCCAGTCGCCCAGACATAGCGCGTGAAGACGCCTATGGAGATTCGTTAGCAAGGCGTTGGTTCATGCCGTTGGATACCATCACTTACGGTCTTTACTTAGACGGGGTAGGAAAGCGAGGATGGATAGCCGGACCATGCCGCAGGCCATGAAGAAAAGGAGCTGATTAATGGGCAACGTCTAAGGTGTTTTCTTAGTTGACGAGTGTTCGCGATAGCAGAGCGGTGTAAGTACCGAAAAGAAAGAGACGATCTGATCATCCGAGAGCTCATCCATCGACGTGCCGGCTCCGTACTTCACGAGAACAAGCTCCATCGCCGACAGGGCCATGGCGAGCAACTGAGGAACGGAGGAGCGGTCAGCTGCGGACGTCTAAGACATGGCGTTTTCTCAGCTGTACACACTCACAAAGGCGATGACGGCGATGAGGTCGTCGATACCCAGGGCCTTGGTCATAAAGGCGCGAACCTGGAGCCGGGCGACGAGGATGAAGGTGGTAATGGCCATGAGAGCGATGTTGAGGTTGCGGATCATGTCGCTGTGGGACTGGAGCGTCCCGTCCGGGTTGGGATCCATGATTGCTGGTGTGTTTTGTAAGTCCCTACGACAGCGAGTGGTTTTATTTCCTTTTTCGTCCCTACGTTGAAGAATAAGAACTGAAGCTGCATGAGGGCGTCAAAAGAAAATGGTTCTAGAAGAAACAACAAACAAGGGGCCTGAGTAAAGACTCGTGGGAAAGGCGGTTGGTTAACATGGAGAGTGGAACTCGGATGGATTCACTTCTGCAGACTCAGCCAGGAAGCTGTTTTGAGACAAGCATGCCAGTGGGCGTACCAGGGCTGAACTACCAAGCCACTAACAAGAGGTACGAACGGATAAGCTCAGTCCAGTTCAGTTTCCGTCCAGTTTAGATCAGCCAGTCCTATTGTTCGCTTCTACAAGCTGCGGGATCCGATGTCTGACATTCTGCGGGGGAGGAAGCCGACGGAGCCCGCGGGGATGGGCTTACGCCTTACGCCCCTAGACAGCACCGGGTCGACAGTCGAACGCGTAGCGTCTTGGTTCTCGTTGTCTCGGCCACGCCCGGCTTGTTAGCGATGGCGTCTTTTCGGCGATCGAAAAGCTTCGTGGTGAAGAAACGAGCGAAGTCAGCGGCCGGCCACAGCCACAGTGGATAGGATCCGAAGTCATTGAATGGGGCTTGAGAGGGCAGTCTGGATACTGTAGTATTTATTGGCCGATAGTGTAGATGCAGAGTGGCGTTGAGTTGGCGAATCTCATCAAGGGCAACTTGCAGGGGAAGCTGTCACGACTCCTGGTATTTATTTACACTGCTACTTTCATACAAGATGCTGTGCCTGATTTGACTCGGATGGGGGACTGGAGACTTAGAAGCTAGGCAATGGGTATCTGTCTATTTGGTTTGACTGACACAGCCTAGTTTAGACAGCGACTCTAGACTACTGTAAGGCAATGGCCATCCATCCATCTACAGTTAAGCTGGGATTCCGTATGGCGGCAGTGGCGACTAAGTTCTGCCGCTGTACCAGACTACTTCAAGCAACTACCACAGCATCGGTACTAGCCCCGTGGCATCCCGGCCGCATCGGAACAGGGGACAGACAGCTCTTGATGCGGAGATGAAGATGAAAATTGGGTTGCGCGCTGCCGCATTCTGCAGTAGACTAGTTAGTTAGCGAGCAGGAAGAGGGACGACTTCAAGCAGAGCGGGTGGGCTCCCACATATCGACAAGCTTTGAGAAGTTGAGGCCAAGGAATAACTTAAACCAATAAGCCAGTTTAGACTGTATCGCTGTAAGTGGCTGGCTGTTGAACGAGGAGGACGATGAGCCCTCACTTCTCAGCCCTTGGTGTGTGATGCTCCTAGTAGATATAATAGCAGTAATCAGTAACCCGTACTTCGTAGACTACTCACCGTGTGATTGTACATACATATAGACATGCATCACAGTGCAGCACATCACACGCACCAGCCATCTACTACCCCCACAGGGGCTTGGTTCTCTTTGCCAAGTCTCACAACTTGATTTCCATCCGTCGTCTATTAGCCGGTAGCCGCCGCCCAGATCGGCATTCAGATCCTTGCCTGCATCGGCTGCGGGAGCTTGGCAACTTAACAACGCCATGCTGCGTCGCTATGTGTTTGATCGCTAGAAAACCATGATGAGTGGATCTTGTTGCTGATCACCGAAAAGATGGGGGGAGAAAACCTGCCCGGTCGCTTCGGGGAGATGTTTGCAAAAGAAACGAAAATAACAAAACGACAAGGGGTCCTGTCTGACAAGGATAATCACAGCTCGATCTAGACAATGCCCAGTGGACCGATAAACCCTGGGCTCGTCTCTTGGTGTAGTAGGCTGTGCTATCGTCACTTTAGCAGACTTAGATGCGTTCCAGATCGCCTGCGGCTCTTCCTTTTACATGGGGACGCTGGTTCTTTGAGGAGAGAGATGGAGACGCGACGGAGACATCAGGCCACCTCAGGCTGACTGCCGAAGTAACCCTCGGCTCGCTTACGCAGGAGATTATGTCTATATATGAGTTCGGGTTCTGTCTGTCTGTCTGTCTGTCTGTTTGTTGGATGGATGTCTGGACCGAGTCTAACGCCACAACTTATCAAGCCGGCCCATCCATCCCTTCTCTCCCGAAACAACGAGATCTAGAAGGATATAGTTACAGCGCCAACATTCCCCAACTTCCAAGCATCGCCAAGCATATGAACGTCGGCCGCGTTCTAGGATGAGTCTCAGCCACACGACCTAGCCCAGTGCAGCTCTCCGCAAACCGCGCTGCGGATCATGTCAAACTAGTTTGGGCGAGCGGAAGACCAGCCCGGAAGACCAGCCCAGAAGACCAGCCCAGAAGACCAGCCCAGAAGACCCCTGGCGTCCAACAACCATTAACTAAACGTTAGTTCTGGTGCACTACTGCTGCAGCGTGTCTCATCCTGGAGCATCTTGAGAACTTCAGCCAGGGTTGGCAGTCTCGGTAGCGCCTGATGCTCGCCCAGTTGGGCGGCTGAGTTGCGGCTCTGGATCATGCACGTAGGCGGATCATGAACAAATACGAGAGAATGTGACTAGGAGATATTGTTCTTCTAATGTACCTTTATCCGCATGTCTTTTTGACGTAAAATATGTCGGATCTGCTCGATTATGCCCAGGGATGCCGCTCGTTTGTTCGTTCAGCCACCACCGAATTTCGGTCAATCGGGAGCCTGTGTAGCATTATTGTGTCTTGCACGAATAAAAAAAGAAATAAAGGTTCCAGATCAGCAAACTGCGACAACCACAAGCAGAACCAGGGAGAGGCAAGCCAACTCTCTCAAGTATTCCTTTCCCACCAACAAGTTCGGCACGTGCTCCGGAACTTTGCGTGGAATGCACAACGGACCAATGTTTATAGGAACGAGGGAACAACACCGGCTTTAAGAGACTGATATGATGCCTCAAGCCACCAACAAGAAGCGTGCCAAGGATACAGATATTCCCTTCTAGCTACCCTTTATAGATTCCGTTTGTTTCTTCAGGACGAAAGCTGGCTTCCCACAGCCTCCGGTTCGTCCATCCGTCGTATCAAAGTCCACTTCCTGCAAATACCAGGGTTCCCATCTAGCGTCGCTCCCCGTTGATGGCTGATAATTCCCCCGAACCCTGAATATCCAAAATCCTTTGAAACGTCCATGTTCATGCCGTACTCGTGTGGTGGTGGTGGTTCTTGGTGATACTGGCCGGTTGGTGGGTAATTCTCACTTATCCCGTATGGGGGACCACGCGACGACAGAACGGCGGGAGAGACTCTCAGACCCTGTCTCTGGTTTAATTGAGGTGTTTATGAAGGGCCAGGGGTCAGGAAGGGGACCACTGACGGCTAGATAGCTACCATTTATGAATACCTCGAGGTCGTCCTTGACCGTTGTTGACTTCTAGCTCGTCTCCAGTCTACACGTAAGCCTTAACTGCCTGTCTTTCGTTTATATCTCCGACACTTCAAACGTTGGCTCTGTGATCATCGCCTCTAGTGGATCTTCTTCTGTCATTACCCATTAGCTGTCAATCCTTCGTCAATATGCGTCTATCAACTCTCCTCGCCGTGGCGTCCATTGTTGCTAAGTCTAGCCTTGGAGCCGCCTCCTCCCAGTGTGGCTGCACCAAGCCTGTCGTCCGAAATGAATGGTCGGTGATACTCCAAGCCTTCACCGTGTGCCTCGATACCGGCACGGTTCTACAGACATATTTACAAGAACATTCGCAGGCGAACCCTCAGCACCGACCGGAAACACGAGTACATCGCTGCCGTCAAGTGCCTTGCTGGCAAGGCTTCGCAGACTGGAAGCATCTACCCGGGTACCAAGTCTGGCTATGACGACTTCGTAGCCACTCATGTTGTGAACACTGACTATATTCCTTTTGTTTTAATTTCCCATCCTCGCCCCTGAATCTGCTTGAACATGCTAATGACCCAAGTAGGGTTTCTTTCAAGCGTGAGTGCCTACTGTGAGGCTTCTTTGATCTTTAATTCCAACTAACACGGTATATACAGCTGGCATCGCATGTTTGTCAGCCAATACGAGAAGGACCTTCGAAACCTGTGCGGTTGGACAGGCGGACAGCCTTACTGGAGCGCGTACTCTCGGGATTTTACTCGCTGAGCACAGCTGACAAAACGACAAACTGGTCCCTGGACTCGGAGTCAGTCGAAGATTTCTTAGGCCCTGATCGAAGGCGAGTGGCTCATCAACATGGATCGGCTGTGGAACAAGTGGCAGCACTAGAACTGGCCTGCTCGCAAGAGCGATATTGGCGGGCCGGACACCCAGTTCGCGTATCCCTTTGCGTTCTTTGGCGATGTCGCTAACAAGAACGTCACCCTGGACTACGTCATGAACTTTGATAAGCTGATCCCCGGTCGCTAGTCCTTTAAGATCAAGGAGGTTATGGATATTGAGGGAGGTACTCTGTGCTACAGCTATGAGGAGTAGTTTAGGTCCTAGATGATCCTCAAAGTGTTACCAGGTTGCTCATTAAGATGCTCTTACGCCTGATCAAACGGGCGAGTTGATACTCTGACTGGTCTTTTAATCAAGGATTGATTTAGAATATAAGACACGAGATTATACGCGCTTAATGTGCATTGTGACAGGTCGCGAATTCATTGGATCCGAGAACAAATCACTATGAGCGAGAATCCGAATCATGCATCTTTGTCGTCTCAAACATAGAACAAAGAATGCAAACAAAAACGCTCGAAATACTACTATTAATAAAAAGAACCCCATGAATGTGATTCTTAATTGGCTACCAAATCGTAATCCAGTAAATTTGTGCTCCTTGCATGATACCACTAGGATATTAAATGTATTATGGCACTGGCTTCCAACCACATTATGAAGGGCTGTAGCATGGCAAATGTGGTCCAGTAAAAGGTACTTCATCTTCCAACCAAATTGAGAACCACATTATTCGCTGGGGTACACAAAAGATTTGACAGGTCTCATCCGGATCCATTGTTGAGAATAAAGACCCTTTGTTAGCGGGATGCAGGGTATGTTCACGACAGACGTTCAGCGAGACAAGGACGCCAGGACATGACAGCTCAGTTCATGAGACAATGAAACAGAAAGACGATGATCCAGTTTATGAAACTATTAAATACCCATAAACTCCCGTGTTGAGGGAGACTCTTCCACACCACCCCGGATATCTAAGAACCCTTGGACTAAAACCCTGTAACATATCAACCAACAACTTCAGTTCACCAAAACCGTAGTCATGGATCCAGCCAACAACCCTCAGTCTCTGGCTAACACCCCAGACAGTGACCAGCCCTTTACACCCCGGAAACGACTGTCTGCCCATCAGGTAGCAGAAGCCAACGAGCTCCGCCAACACCGCCTCGACCGCCAAGTCCATGACCGCCACTGGTGGGGATCTCGTCATCCAATGCCCGAGCCCGGAGACCCAGTTCGCAGGCTCCTCTTCGCCAGCACCTCGAACGCTGCTATCAGCGACGAGGAAGTCGTACTAGTTGTGCAGAAGTGGAAGACGAAGGTAACGAACCCCGAGACGGGAAACCTCGAGCCCATGGGTCATCATCTTCGCCCAAGCACTCCGCCGATGGAGAGGGCCGAGAAGTCCCGCGATAAGCTCATCCAGCAAGGCGTTGCGGTGTCGGACGAGATGTACAAGACCATCTTCGAGCAGGCCACCACAAACTCTGGCCTTGATGCCGCTATGCAGGAGTACTTCCACGACAAGGAAGAAGTGCCCGTGCAGTACGTCAACGAGCTTCGTCGGCGCATTGACCGGTTGAAGATGGAGATGGGTAAGCAGCTCGCCAAGAAGGAAGCTGACCTGAGCAAGCTTAGCGACGACTTCGACGAGTTTAAGAAGCAGGCCGAGAAGGAGAAGACCGACCTCGAGGGAAGAGTCCAGGAGGAAATCTTCAAGTTGCAGAGCAAGATTTCCAAGGATGAGGGCAAGTTCGACGCTCGGGATAATGAGAACGCAGAACTCAAGAACTTGATTCGTCACCTTCAGCTGCGCAACAACGTCCTGGAGAAGAACAACACTGAGATGCAGAGCGAACTGCAGATCAGGAACGAGAATCCGGGTAAGATGCAGCAGAACGAGAAAGCCACGGGCGTCATGACTGAAGCTCAGCAGCAATTTACCCATTTTGAAAGCGTCCACTGCCCCGCGGACGACCGTCCATTTGAGTCTCTCGACACTGTCAAAGACGAACTCCTCTCAGTCAAGGCAAAGCTCGTCGCCGAGCGCGTGGAAAACGACGCCCTCGAGTCCTTCTACGCGGACTTCTACAAGGACCTGCAGCTAGCACGATGCAGTTGGTCGGTGTTCATCAAGACAGTCATTGAGATGCCCGAAGCCCAGCAGAAGCTGTCCAAGGAGACGCGCCAGCTCATCCGCAAGATGTACAAGGACGGCGAGGACCTGGAGCGGAAGTTCCTAATGCGGCATCCGGGCAGTCAGCCGTCGCAGCAAAAGGGCCAGCTGAAACGGGACATCCTCACCAAGGTTGCGTTAGTCAAGGCGCAGAAGTCGCTGTGTGCAGAGCTGGAACGGGTCATGACACTGAAGGAGACTCTGATCGAGCACGAAAAGGAACAGGCCAGAAGACTCAAGCGGCTGGACATCCTAACGATGAGCGAAGAGCAGCTCAAGAAGTTCACAAATTCCCAGACGGTGGAAGATGATACCGCGTCGTGCTCATCCTCCGATGAAGCAAGTCTTGAGGCGAACAACGGTTCATCAACGTCCGAGGAGGATGGCGCGCGAGGAACAGACCGAGGAGTGCAATATGACTGGGATAAGGATACTAATACAGACGTTTCGGATTTCTACCAGGACGACTTTTTCTAAATGGGATGCAGGAAACACGGTGTGTTGAGGCTGGGCTTAATGTCGTCGCCGAGCTCGCGGACTCACCGTTGAAGCGAAGCACTGGAGAAAATCAATGAGAATATGTTAGTATTTCTTTTAGAATCTTACACATGGCGGTTTCGCAGGATAGCTGAGAGCATTTTTGTTTATATTTCGTGTCGCATTTCCTCGATCAAATCCTCTATCATCGTAACTCTAAATCATTCCGTCTGTTTATTGTCCCCGACAAGCCCAAACCAAACATATCATGATGCCGTTAATCTATAGCGCGGTTTATACCCTCTATACAATGTAAGACATGTATTTTCTGAACTGGTGAATTTTGCGTTTAGGGAGCGGAGTAACCGCCGTCGATGACAAAGTTGGCTCCGGTGGCGTAGGTGGAAGCATCTGAGGCTAGGTAAAGGTAGGCGCCCTGAAGCTCATGGGGTTCGCCCTCGCGGCTGGGTTGTGTTAGTATCACAGTTTCAAGAGATTGAGGAGATAAGAACAGTGCCTACCCTAGGGGGATCTTGTCGTGCCAGATCTCCTTGGTCTCCTGGGGGACGAAGTCGGAGATCTCGGTCATGATGTAACCGGGAGAGATGGAATTAGCACGAGCAAACTGAGCCCACTCGACAGCGAGACTCTTGACGAGGTGGATGACACCGGCCTTGGCGGCGTTGTAAGCGCTACACACGGTTTAGTTTCGTTATCGAAGTTGAGACAGAAAGAATGATGAAAGGGGCACTGACGCCTGGAGCTGGGGAATATTGACAATGCCGCCGCTCATGGAGGCAGTGGCGATGAAGCTTCCGGAGGTATAGCCGGTCAAGGGCTCGCCGGAGAGAGTGGTGCCCTCGTTCTTCTGGCGACGCCAGTGCTTCGCAGCGACCTTGGCGCAGTAGTAGGTGCCGTCGAGGTCGGTCTGGACGACGTCGCGGTAGTGGTCAATGGGACCGTCAACCATGGCGCCCTTGGTCCAAGGAATACCGGCGTTGGCGACAAAGATGTCGAGGCGACCATTGAGGTCCTGGACGGACTGGTTAACGGCTTTTTCGACGGCGTCGGCGTCTCGCACATCGACCTTGTAAGCCTTGCCTAGACTGAGTCAGCAGCTAGCCGTTGAGTAGAGAAAAAGCACAGAAGCTTACACTGGATGTTGTACTGCTTGGCCAGACCCTCGGCGCGCTCCGGAGCCTTGGTGTTGTTGAAGTACCAGATGGCAATGTTGCAGCCCATCTCGGCGTAGGCGGTAGCCACGGCGTAGCCAATGCCGGCACCGGCACCGGTGATGATGGCGGTCTTGCCGGCGAGGGAGAAGCGCTTCAAGATGGAGCCGCCATCGACCCAGCGCTTGTTGTTGTGGACGAAGTTGCCTCCACTGAGGGGGTGAAGGTCAGACATGATTATTTCGGTGACGGTGATGATGTAGGAAAGGGAGAGGGAGAGGGAGAGTGGATAAACCGAGTGGAAGTAAGAGGGAAGAAGTGAGGGAGAGAAGGAGAGAAAAGAAGAATCAAGGTTGACTAGTCGAGGGAAGCTGTTGACCGAATCCCTGTCTCTTGAGCTCAAGCTCGGCGAGCCCATGCCCAGTGAGCCCACGCCATGTCGTCGATTGACCGAATCCCTGTCTCATTGTTTTCCCCTTCGTTCTCCTTCGTTCACCGTGTTTCTTCTCCCAGGTTGTTGATCTAAGGCCACACCCCTCCTCTACTTCCTCCTGCTTGTCTGATACCGATTCCCACCCGTCCGACTTGGGTAGTTCCGAAGGCCGAACGAAGGCCAGACAAGACACCGCATGTTCAAGGGGGACCCGCTCCATTGCTCTAGGCCGGGGAACTAGCCGCTGTACGAATGAGCTTAGCTGGCATGTGTCGTGCGTGGAGTGGTGTGCCAGCGGCAGCAGCAGAGCGGTTGCAGATGGTTTGCAAGGTGGTGGTTGCTTGAGGTGGAGAAGCGGAACTGGAGACGCGGACCTGAGGAGAGAGGAGAAGAGGGACCTCTGTTTTTGCCCGTGACGTGATGCGGCTCCAATGGCTTAGGGCCTCCGATCTTCAGGGCTTCAGTGGATGGAGGGGGGTTTCAGGGGTCTCTCAATTCACCAATGCCTGCTGATTGCAGGCAATTCAAAATCCAGTAACTTATCATCTGTCCAGCTGGCCTTGTGGCTCTCGAGGGCATTGACTGAGATGAATCGGGCGAAGATCTTTTTCCCCTGGGGCCCACGCATCTGCCGGAGACCTGGAAGGCATCAGGGTCCAGCGGGTTGCCGTTTAGGGGCCCGGCACTTTCGGGTCGGGTCCCTTACAGTGCCATTGAGACCTGTTATTCCACGACGTCGAGGCGCCCGGGCCCTGAATGTTTACATAGTAGGTACCGTTCTGCCCCCTGGAACGGAACGCCGCCCCCGCGCATGGGGAGGGGACCGGGCGTTATCGCGGGGCAAAGACGACGTCACTGTTGGTGGGGTGGTCAAGTGGTGTGCCAAACCTCCCCACCAAAGCTGTGTTATTAGCTAAGGTAGCTAGCTGGATGGATCCTTTTTGGTGATGGTGGTGAGAGACAACGCGCTGACAACGGACTTTCGGATTCTGTCCTGGTGGTGTGTGATTAAAGCCAGCTTCTTTCTGTACATCTAACGTCTGGGTAGACAAAACGTGCCACCCTCCTGAGTCGTCTGCCTCATCAGACCATCATATCATCCCGCGTTTACGAATAATTAGTGGTTGGTGCAGACCGCAAGACCTCCCCGTCCCCGTGAGCAGCAGAACGTGGGGGGTTTCTTCGTCGGAATCCTCTGATCACATCACCTCCATCACCGCCCATTGCTGTCATGACCACAACCATAGCCATGGCTCGACCTTACGAGTCCAAGCTCGGGATTATCACCGGCGGTTCAAGAGGTTTGTTTCTGTCGTCGCCTCTCTAATTGCCTCCGTTCACATCCAACTCCTTCAAGGCATCGGGGCTGCCGTCGCCGCACGACTCGCCGCCAAAGGCTGCAACCTGCTCCTTGTCTACACCTCCGATTCCTCTACGCAGCTAAGCCGGCAGCTATGCAGCGAACTCTCGTCCGCCCACAACGTCCAATGCTCCCACGTGCAGGCCAACCTCGGTATCCCAGCCGAGGCCGCGCCCAAGATCATCGACGCCGCGCGAGCCTTCTTCACCAGCTACAACGCCGCGGGCAAGTTCCAGGTCGACTTTCTTATCAACAACGCCGGCGTCGCGTCCAACCAGCACCTCAACGACGCCGAGCACGGCCCTATCCAGGCCGACGAGTTCACCCGTGTCTACACGGTCAACGTGCTGGGCCCCCTGCTGGTCACCCAGGCCGTCGCGCCATACCTGCCGGCTGACCGCTCCGGGCGCATCGTCAACGTGTCCAGCGTGTCGTCGTCCATCGGCTACCAGGGCCAGTCCGTCTATGCCGGCAGCAAGGCCGCCGTCGAGGCCATGACGCGCACCTGGAGCCGCGAGCTAGCCGCCCGCGCCACTGTCAACGCCGTCAACCCGGGCCCCGCCTGGGGCGACATGTACGCCGCCGTCGGCAAGACCTTCTGGGACATCAACCAGCCCTACGTCGACGCGGCGCCGCTGGCCCAGTACGATGGCGAGCCCGAGGCGCTGGCCGCCGCTGGGCCCGACGCTGAGCGCTTCGACAGGATCGTCCGGGAATCGATGGGCGGTCGACGGCCGGGATTCACCAGTGAGATCGCGGGGACCATTGACATGCTGTGCTCGGCTGAGAGCGGGTGGACCACGGGCAGCGTGATCTGCGCCAATGGTGGCATGAAGATGTCAATTGCATAGGCAATGCTTGGATAGCCGTGGAGAAAAGCCTCCGGGGTGAATCGACATGAATATGCAAGGCAGCAAACTCGGGAGAGCACTGGACAAATTGGTGTTAGTCGAGACGGTTTGCTGCATCACCAAACCGAGAGCCAAGATAACCCTCCATGTTCACAGTCCACAATAAAAGAAATTCGCGGAAACAAAAGTGTATTTCCTTCTCGAAAGTGCTACTATAGACGAGACAACATCGGCTGGAGTTTCGTTGCTGCATCGTCTAGTGTGTACTCTCTTCCGTAGCCCGTCTAAGACAACCAACACATTGTGTCTCGCTCAGCTTCCCATGCCGCAATCCCGTCTCTGTTCGACTTCGACTTCGATTCCTCTCCAGATCCCCGGAGACACAAAAGCACAAACCGGCACGCGTCCTCCTCTCGCCAACCGAACCCCAGCCTACCCCGCCGGGTGCCCGCCGAAGTCGAGGCCCCCCATTGTCTCCGCGACAGCGGGCGAGGCATTCGTTGCACCCGTGTCAACCCGTAGGACGCCGTGCAACGGGCACATAGCTGAGCCCGTGTCCAAGGTTAGCTGAGCCCGTGTGCAGCCTCCCGATGGGGAAACCTCGGGGCAGAAAAAATGCCCCGCACCTGTGAGCGCATTACCCTGTATAGTGCTATAGCCTAGATTATATAAAGTAGAATATTATATATATCTATATTATATATACTAGTCTTCTACTATATATATTCCTATTTTTTTTTCTCTATATATATATATTAACTAATTAATATAAATAATTATAGAATTAATAATTAGTAAGCTTTTATACTAATATATATATTATTTATAGGTTTAGTATATATTAATAATATACTTAGCTATTATCTTTAATTAGGAGATTATTTTTACCTTAACTATAAGTATTATTTCTTAGTTTAATTATTACTATAGTAAATATATATATTTTATATATTAGTCTTATATTTATATTAACTTTTATAGATAACTTTAATATTTATTATAAGGATAAAATCCTTAATTCTAATAATAAAAATTATATAGTATTTATTCTATATATATAGAGTATATATTAACTTTATACTTTTAAATAATCCTAATAATATAGCTATTTTAACTAAAGTAAATAAAATAGTATATATTAATATTAAATATATATTATATATATACTAAGTTAATACTCTCTAGATATAATACTATATATACCTTAGGTACTTTATATAGAAAGTTCTTTAGCTTTAATAAAGATATAGATTAAGTAAGTATATTATAAGTATATATATACTATTTATACTAATATTTATAGCTTTAATATTATTTCTAGATAGAATATTATATTAATAGTTTATTATCTAAGTAAGATATATATTCTATATATACTAACTATATTCTTCCTAATCTCTATAATAAGCTACTAAAATATCTTAAATAATAAATATAATATTAGATATATATAAGTCTTATTTATTTAATAGATATAGTATATATATTAACTAACTATAGTATAATTCTAGGATATATTCTTTAGGGTAAGTAGTATAATACTATCTATATAATAAAGCTATAGTAAGATATTTATTTTATATATATTTAGTATATACTAATTTTATACTTTAATTCTAGTTTAATTAATAGTTTACTAGAAAAGTTTATAATTACCCTTAAGGAAAAAGTATAAATAGTTATTAGTATAATATATATTATATATATATTAATTATATATATTTCTAATATTATTATAAAGCTTCTAATTCTATATTCTATAATATATATAGCTAAGAGTTCTATTATTAGGTAAGTAAATATATACTAAGTATATACTAATATTATACTAATAATATTTAGCTATAGGCTAAAACTCCTAAGATACTTAGCTTTAAAAAGTATAATATATATCTAAATAACTAAAAACATATTTAGCTTATACTTAATATATACTTAATATATATAATATATATTTAGCCTATACTTAATATATACTTAATATATATAATATAATACTAACTTATATAAGCTTTTACAATTAATAATACTCCTATATCTAAGTCCCTTAGAAAGTATATATTATATATTTATCTAGTATATATTTATAATATACTAATTATTTTATAGAAAGTTACTTTACTTATAGCTATAATAGCTAATATAGCGATAGTAATATAGAAAATATACCTATTAAGCATTATAATAAGTCTCTAAGATATATTAAGTATATACTAAGCTAATATATCTAAGTACTTATATTATTAATAGTAAGACTTAATTACTTTATCTAAGCTTATTATTAATATATATTAAGTATATACTTAGTATTAGTACTCTAATTTATTCCTTATAAAATAGTAATATAGATTAAATATATATAGAAAATAGTAATAAGCTATAGTAAAAAAAAAATGTAATATTTATTAAGTAATTTATTCTAAGTAATTAATAAAATGTATAATATATACTATAATAAGAATCCCTAGATAGGTAGACTAGTAAGTTACTAGCTAGGATTTAATAAGGGTAAAATAGACAGTCATAAGAGGGATAAGAAGATTATAAAAAAATCATTATTAGGATTAAGGAGAGATTTTTATTTTTATTTTTAAGAGAGAGATTCTTCCCTTCTTATAGAGAAACTAGAGAAATTACTTTAACTTAAAAGTTTAAGTCTTTAGCCTTTATTTTATAAGAGAATTTAAGATCTTTCTTTTCTAACTATAATATAAATTAATATTTACCCTTTATCCCTTATATACTAATTATTAAACTAGTAATAAGCTATTTTAATACCTTACTAATACTTTTTTCTTACCTTAACCTAATAATTATTCCTATAAAATACTTTCCTACTAGAGGGTTCTAAATATAAGACTACTATAGTATATATATATAATTTAGTATAGCTTTAGGCTAATTAATAAGGATATTTATATAATACTTTACTATATACTTTCTTAAGGGATTATTATTAATTTAAGGTATTATTCTAAGTTACTTTCTACTATTAAATTAAAGGTTATAGTAAAGCTATAATTTAATTAATTTAGCTTAATAAGTAAGATTAATTAATATACTTTTAAGCTATTACTATTAGACTTAAGGAAAGTAGAAAGATAATAAGAAATAAAAAATAGAAAGGATTAAGACTTCCTTAAAAAGACTCTAAACTTTTAAACTCTAAGGGACTATAATAAATTAAACTAGTAAAATTAGTAATATATAACTTAACTAAGATTACTATAATAAGTAAAATAAGAATAAATACTTAAACTCTAAATTATACTATTTATTACTATACTTATTCCTTTACCCTAATAGTTCTAAGGAAAATTAGAGTATACTTAAACTTAGAAGTATCTTATAGTATAATATTACTAGATTTCTATAACTATAGAGACTTCTTATAAGAAAAGGAATACTATTTAACCTTATTAAGTAATTAATAGAATAAGAATATATATTAGTTTAGATAATAAGAAGATATAGCTAGAATAATTATTATATAATTTCTTATAAGGGACTAATACTTAGCTACCCTAGCTAGAGTAACTCTTTATATTATAAGAAGCTAGGAGCTAGGAAAAGGTAGAGTTAAGAAGGATTTATTTAAAAGGGAAAGGAAAAGAAAGAATAAGAGAGAGAATAAAAAGAATAATAATAATAATAAGAATAATAATAAGACTTATATAAAGAATAATAAAAAAGTCTAATAATACTAAGAGGGTTAAGATTAAAAGTTTTAACCTTTACTAAGAGATTTATAGAAATATTCCTATAAAGATTATAATTAACCTAAGTTTTATTAAGTATTTTTATTTATTTTTTATTTATTTTATTCCTTAATTATATAATTATTCCCCTAAGAAAAATAATATAATTAAAACTTTATTTTAGTATAATTACTAAAGGTTATATCTAGAGGAAAGAATTACTCTCTAATAAGTAAGAATTCTAAGGATTATAATTATAATTTTACTATTATTACTAAAGTAGAAAAGAAATAAAGGAAGAAGAAAGTATTCTATTTAATATCTATAAAGGGTATACCTATAAAATTAAATCGATTTAATATATATATAAAGTCTTAGTTAATACTTATAGTACTTTTAATTAAGGACTATTTACTAATCCTAATATTAACTAAACTTAACCCTAAGATTAATAAGATAAGCTTAATACTTTTAGACTTAATAGAGAAAGGGAAAATAAGTAAAAAACTTAAAGCTTTTATCTTAATCTATATATTTAATTATATCTTTAAGGGGATTAATATTTCTAGCTACCTAAGGATATTTAAGAATTATATTAAAGGATAAGTCTACTTAGATAAAAAGAAGGCTTAGCTAATACTATATTTTATCTATAAAGATATTAAGATAAAGGTCTTAAAGGCTATTAAATATAATACCTAGGAATAAATTAAGGTAAAACTTCTTAAAGACTTTAAGGATAATAATAAGGAATAATAGATTTAACCCTTCTAAAAGGTCCTTAAGATAAATACTTAGTCTATAAGGAATATAATAGATAAGGAAATCCTTATTTAGCTTAAGACCTATAGGGAGCTATATAATACTATTAATAATAGTAGAAAATTTAAGGAAGGAAACTCTTATACTATCTTCTATATACTACTCTATAAAGTTATTATTTAGGTATATTAATAGAAGAATATCCTAGTTTAAACTTTATAATCTAAGCTATATAATACTATAGTTAATCTTATTATAAACTTACTAGAATAGGACTAATCTTTTAAAGACTTAATTAAGGAACCTTAGGAGAGAGAATTTAATCTAGGGAAAAAGTCTTAGGAAGTAGATATAAAATAATAAATCTTACCTCTAAGTAAACTAGCTATAAATATAGTAATTAATTCCCTAATCTAAATAGTCTAGGACTTAAGTATTAATACTATAAAGTAATATAAAGATATAGAAGTATATCTTATTACTATACTCTAAGGGACACTTAATAAGCAGAAGCTTTTTAACCTTCCTATTAATAACTTATCTATTAATTATAATTAATCTAGGTATATAGAATACTATAGAATAAATAGCTAGAATATCCTTATTAATACTAACTATAGATAAAAATAGCTAAAGTATTTCTATTATAGAATTTTAAGCTATTTCCTAAGCTAATACTATAAATTATAGAGGGATAAAGAAGCTAAATACTATAACTTTAACTCTAAAGCTAATATAGCTTAGGTAGAATAAAGAGAAGTAATTCTTCCTCTAAAGTTAGTCTAGAAGATAGGACTCCTTAGAGGAATTAAGAAGCTTACTATTATATAGATAAAGAAGTTCTAAAAGTTATTAATTATAAGTTTTCTTAATAGAATAATATTAGGGTTTACTATCTATAATTAGAATTCTAATTAAGAAGAATATAACTTTATAATTAACTTTATAAAGAAGAATTAAAATACTCTTTATAAAGATATAATTATTAATAGAGTTAATAGAAAGACTAAGCTCTAAGAAGAGAATCTTATTAATAGGATAATAAAGTTAAATATTATTCTAATTAATAAAGAAAGCTTTAAGGAACTAGAAGATATCTTAAATAATAATATTACTTTTAATATAGCTATTAATAAGAGGGTAAGAGTAAATAATAAAGAGCTAGAAGTTAATTAAAGCTATTCTAT
>QGQB01000207.1:0-27890 GCA_003385265.1 Neonectria hederae | reverse complement strand
ATATTATTAAGTTTAATTATTACTTTAGTAATTATTATATTATTAATTATAATTATTATTATATTAGTTTAAACTATAGTCCTAATAGCTTTAGGATTAGTTATTATACTTATTTCTATAGTAGTTATACTATTATTAAATATAAGCCTTAATAATTAGTTATTACTCTTTATATTTATATATAAAGTTTACTAAGGTTATCTACTTATATAGAACTTATAGAAGATAAGAAATCTCACTATTAATAAGAGGAAAAATAGCCTAGATAATATATTTTTCCTTTATAATACTTAACTACTTAGTATAGCTTACCTTATATTAAACTTACTAAATAAGGGAAATACTATTAATAGCTAATCTTATAGTATACTTTCTAGAGTAAAAGTCCTTTTAGATTTTAGTATTAAATTACTTAAAATACTCTATAAGCTTCTAGTAAAATCTAGAGATTATAGAGTTTAATAGCTTCTTATATTAACTTATACTTAATTCTCCTATAAGTTATCCTATAGTATTTATACTAATTATTAATATATAGTAATCTTAGAGGGAATTATTATTATAATACTTAAAGACTTATATATACTTATAGAAGAAATAGATATTAGTATAAATAGTATAATTTTATATAATTATTATATTAGTCTTCTTAAGGTTATATTAATCTAAATTTAAGATATTAATAGTTTCTTTCTTAACTTTCTTCTAAGAATCTTTAGTAGAAGTTATTATAAGTTAAGATTAATTTTACTCTTAGTATACTTAGATATTAACTTATTTATTATTAGAATTATTAAAGGAAGATTCTAAGGAATTATTATTATTATTAAAAGCTTAATATTATATCTTTCTATAGTTTATCCTTAATATTATCTTACTTTATATAGTTAAATTAAAAGTAATTATTATATTCTAAGGATTAAGAATTCTATAGTTTCTATTAGAGATTTCCTTTATAATCTTTATAGTAATCTTCCTTATTATTAAGAGCTTTATACTATTAAACTTATTAATAGCTTTAAATTTAAATTACTTTATAGTAATATTATACTATTAATTAAAGTAAACTATATTAATTATCTTAACTTATAGAAAGCTAAGAAGCTCTTAAATATTAATACCTTAAGTAATATATTAAGTAATAAAGTTTATAATACTAAAGGTAATATTAGAATCCTAAAGTATAAAGGTATTAAGAACTTCCTTTATAATTTACTTATTAATAAGTTTAGTATAATAAATACTCTAACTAATTACCTTAATATATTATAATTCCTTTAAGTAAGTATTAATAAATCCTTAATTAATACTCTTAATTATTCTTAATATAGTTAAATATTAAGATTACTAAGGAGTAAATTAGTCTTAGGGTTTTAATTCTATTTTAAGGTTAAGTTTATTAGCTTTATTTATATATAATTAAGCTATTCTTTAAGGAATAACTTTATATAGTTAACTTAATAAATAGCTTTTAATTTAGTATAAAATTATACTTTTATACCTTTTTAATTAAGTAATTATTATTCTTAGGTAAAGTATAATTACTTTCTAAGGAATAAGTATACTTAGCTTAGAATTTATAGATTACTTTAATTTTAATTAATTAAAGGAATAAACTTATATATTTCTAGGGAATTAATCTATTATTTATAATATTTTATCTTTATATTAGAATTATTAATAAGTAAAATAATAATATTTAATCTAAGATTTATAAGAACTTAATTAACTTATTAATATTTAAAACCTATAGAATTTAAATAATTAAATAATAATAATAAGTTAAAGTAAATTATTACTTTTTTACTATTTAAATATTATTAATTATTATAGAAATTAATATAGTAAAGTATAATTATAACTAGTAGTAAGAAATATAATATTTTAAGTTTTTATAATTAAAGTAATAAAAGTAAGCTTTAAATTTAATATAAGTAATTTATATATAAGGAATTTAATAAGATTAAAGTTTAATTTATTATTTTTCAGGAAATTTCTATAATTTATAATTAGTATATAAAATTTATAAAAGTAAGAATATTATAGGATTAAAGCTTATAATTAAGCTTTTTATATAAGATTAATTAATTATTATATATAATAGGGATTTTAATAATATAAATAAGAGTAATATATAAAGGGAGTTATTTATAAGGTTTCTTTAGAAGGTATTTTTACTTAGTATATTTCTTACTATATAAGAATAGTAAAAAGAAATTAAGAGTAAAGTAAAGCTCATAGATTATTATAGAATTTACTAAAGCTAATTATACTATAGAGATCTTAGGTAATTAATTAAAGCTAATTATACTATAAAATATATTAATTAGTTAAAGCTTAGTAATTAGAAGATTTAATTTATATAAGCTTAATACTTTAGTAAATTAAATTATAAAGCTAATATATATAATAGAGTTATAATTATTACTATTTAATATATAGAATAATAAATAGTTATAAAAAGTAAGAATAAATAGTTAAAAGAAGAATAATTTCTTTATTATAATTAATCTATAGATTAAGACCTTAAGAATTTTAATCTATTAAACTATATAATTACTTATATAATTCTTATATTATTTTATAACTATAGTCTAAAGGGCTATATATATTAATAAGCTAATTAAATTCCTATAAATCCTAGATTAAATACTATTATTTTATTTATTAGTCATTCTAATATAAGAATAAAGTATTATAAATAGTAAATTAATTCCCTAGAAATATATAAGTTTATTCTCTTAATTAACTAAAGCTAAAATAATTTATAAATCTTAAGCTAAGTATACTTATTCCTTAGAAAGTAATTATACTTTACTTAAGAATAATAATTACTTAATTAAAAAAGTATAAAAATATAATTTTATACTAAGTTAAAAGCTATTTATTAACTTAGCTATATAAAGTTATTCCTTAAAGAATAGTTTAATTATATATAAGTAAAACTAATAAGCTTAATCTTAAGATAGAATTAAAGTCTTAAGATTAATTTACTTTATAATAATCTTAATATTTAACTATATTAAGAATAATTAAAGATATTAATTAAGAATTTATTAATATTTACTTAAAGGAATTATAATATATTAAAATAATTAATTAAAGTATTTATTATATTAAACTTATTAATAAATAAACTATAAAGGAAGTTCTTAACTCTTTTATATTCTAAGACTCTAATATTACCTTTAGTATTATAAACTTTATTATTTAATATATTACTTAAAGTATTAATACTTAGGAGTTCTTTAGTGTTCTATAAGTTAAGATAATTAATATAATTTATTTTAATTAATAATATAATACTATTATAAAATAATTTAGATTTAAGGCCCTTAATAAGTTTAATAGTATAAAGCTCTTAATAGTAAGGAAAATTATTATAAAGACTATAAAGAAAACTTCTAATAGAAACTATAAAATTCTTAACCCTTAGAATATAATAGTTATTCTTAATTTAATTATATAAGGTAAAATAGTATTAAGGATAAACTATAAAAAGATATAATATTAAGCTTCTAATAATAATAATAATTCTTTAGAATCCTTCTTTAATAGTTTTAATAATAAATAAATTAATATTTAAGTATATTAAGAGTAAAACTAATCTTAATTTATAATAGCTTTTACTAAAGAGTCTTAGAAGAAAGTTAAGAAGAAAACTCTTAGTATTTTTAATCTAAATTAATATAACCTTAAGAAGATTAATATAGTAATTATATAGAATTATACTATTTATACTAATATTTATCTTTTTTATAAGTATATATAAATCTTTAAGTATTATAGTAATAATTCTCTCTAAGATTATTATATATTAATAATTAGTATAAATACTATAGAATAGCTTATAGAAGAATTAAGTATAAGTTAATATAAAAAGCTATTAAACTTTATAATCTTTAGATTTTACTAGAAGGTTATAAAGTATTTTAAGTAATTTAATACTAAGATCTTAACGGATTTTTACTCTAGAAAGTATACTATAAGCTTAGTTATTAATAGTCTTTCCCTTACTTAGTAAGTTTAATATAAGGTAAGCTATACTAAGTAATTAAATATTATAAAGGAAAAGTATATTATTTAGATTATTTTCCTTCTTATTAATAGTAAGATTTCTTATCTTCTATAAGTTCTATATAAATAGATAACTTTAGTAAACTTTATATTTAAATATAAAAAATAATAATTAACTATTAAAGTCTATATCTAATAATAATATAATTACTATAGAAATAATTATAATAATTAATCCTAAAGCTATTAAAATTATAATTTAAATTAATATAATAATAACTATAATTAATAATATAATAATTACTAAAGTAATAATTAAACTTAATAATATAAAGAGTATTAAAATAATAATTATAATTATAATAAAGACTAAGATTAGAATTAAGACTAAGACTATAACTATAAATAAAGATATAATAACTATAAAAGAAATAACTATCCTTATAATAAGTAATAAAGTTATACTAATTATAATAACCCTTAGGATTACTTTTATAAGATAAAGAAAGTTATCTTTAAAAGTAAATATTAAGTTATTAAGAGTAAGCTAAATACTAATTAAAGCCCTTACAAAGTTAATAATAAAGATAATACTTTATATTTAGACTTTTTTACTTCTTCTAACTAATCCTAAAGAGTTTACTTTATAACTATAGCTATTAAGGATTTATATATTCTAGTTAATCTTACTATTAAATACTTTATATATACTTAAACTTTCTCTATAAAGTTTATTCTATAGGAATATTAATTTATTAATTATTATATTAGCTCTAAATAAGTTAATTATAAAAAGCTTATAAAGGAAACTTTTACTTTCTATTATAAGAAATATAAAGAAGTCTTACTAAGTTATAATAAGCTTTTTAAGTATTTTAATGTTTATACTAACTTTAAAGCTATTATTAGCCTTATTAACTAAAAAGTTAATATTATATTATAATTACTTTCTAATAGAATAGAATATATATTAATAGTTTAAAACTCTTTTCTATTAGAGTTTATTCTTTATAATAAAGAGAAGAATTATATTTATTTATAACTTAATATAAAGATAACTATTAATAACTTTAACTCTATTAAGATTTATACTAATTCTAGCTATAATTAATCTCTTATTAACTAAAAGTAATTTAAGATACTTAAGTATAAAATTAAGAAGATTAACTTTATAATTATATATAGAGTTAATAAAGTAAAAGCTTATAATAAATAGATTATATTTACTATATATATTAATAAGTAGTATATTAATAAATTTACTATTAGTATTATAAAATTTATTACTTTAACTTAAGTCTAAGATAATCTTAATATTAAAGCTCTACTTAGAATAACTTTCCTTATTCTCTATACTTATAATCTCTTTATTACTAAGAGAAGAATATATTATAACTTCTTAAAAAACTTTTATATTCCTTTTAGTATTTATTTAAGCTAGAAGAATATTAATTAATATATTATAATTATTAGGACTATAATTATATTAATAGGTAAGATTATATTAGTTTTAGTAATATAAAAGGAAATTTCTAAGGATTATAACTTTACTTTCTAAGGATTTATTTTTACTATAATATATACTCTAATTAATTCTAATAATTCCTTAAGTATTATCTTTATAAATAATATAGAAAAGAATATTAAACTTTATTAGAAGTAGAAAATTAGTAATATCTTTAAATAGGAAGGAATTTATTTTTTATTAATATAGACTATAGCTTTTAGTACTATAATAATAGTAATATTCCTAATTATTATAAATATTCTAACTATTACTTTTTCTAATATTATTATAATAATTATTACCTTAGTAATTTCTACTAAGTTTTCTCTTACTAAGGATATTAAAGCTATAATTAAAGGAATTTATATTCTTAATTAAACTCTATTAATTCTTATATTTCTAGACTTATTAAGTAATACTATTTTTTAAAATTATTATAATATTAATCTATCTTAGAAGTAATACTATAAGGTAATCATCTTAATATTTACTTTTTTTACTTAAGATAATAAGCTAATTAATCTATATCCTAAGATTACTATTAATAAAGGTTTTAAACTTCTAAAGATTCTATAGTAAACTTATATATAATATACCTTAGATTTACTAAAGGATATTACTAATAAGAGTATTTATATCTATAGTAAAAACTTTAGCTTTATTAAAAAGATTAGAAGGTTAAGTTTATATTACTTAAAGCTTTAGATTAATATAGAGCTTATTTAAGTACTTAAAGAGAAAGAAATATAAATATTACTTATTAATAATTAGTATAAATACTATATAGCCTAAAGACTTTATTCTAATAATCTTAAAAATTAAAACTTTATTAATTTAATCTTTAATATATTATATTACTAAGACTAAATAGAATAAGTTAAAGGATTAATACCTTTCTTAGTATTTATCTTTATAATCTAAAAGTAACTTAAAGAGGAATCTAAAGGCTATATAATTATTAATCTTAAAGTATTAAATAAAATCTTAATACTTAATAACTATTTTCTTCCTTAGTAAAAAGATATAATATAAGCTCTCTATAGAGCTATTTTTATTATAGTAATTAATACTTTATCTTTCTTCTTTTAATTTTGAATAACCTTTAAATACTATAATTATTTTATAATAACTAACTATAGAAGCCTTAAAAGGTTAATAATAATATTAATAAGATATTATAATTCCTTTATTTATACTTAATACTATATAAATAGATTACTTTATTTTTATTATACTTTTTACTAAGCTTTTATTAATAATATTATAATTTTCTCTAAGTTTATAGCTAAATATCTAAGATACTTAAAGACTCTTTTTATAGTTTTTAATAAGTAAAACTTTACTATTTCCCTAAAGAAAAGCTATATTAAATACTTTAATACTTAATTATTAGGATTCTATATAAATATTTTAAGTTTCTTAATAATAGCTAAGAAAATAATTATATTTACTTATCTTAATTTCCTTAATTAACTTAATAATCTTAAGTAATATATTAAAGCTATAAAATATATTTATTATATTATTTCCTTTTATACTTAGCTTTTAGAATTTCTATAAGCTTAGAAAGTTACTTTTCTAATTATAGAATATAAGAAAGGAAGAATTACTAATAGTAATCTTAATTAATATAAAGTATATACTTAGATAATATACTTTATACTTAATAAGAATAAGAAAATTATCTTTTTTACTCTTTAAGTAGAAATTACTTTAGGATAAATATTAAATTACTTTAATTTAGCTAAGTAATTATTCCTTTAGATTAATATAAGCTTAGAATAAAACTTTAGTATTATACTTTATTATATTTATAATAATTATACTTAGGAATTAGGATTTAATATATTTATAATTATAATATAATTAATTTATTTCCTTAGTTATACTTTAATATTTACTAAGTAATAATATAAACTTATAAAGCTTAAAGTTATATATTTTATCTAAGTTATAAAGAGACTTTAAATATTCTTATAATTCTTTAAGCTTTTTATAATTATATTAATTAATTATTCTATTATTAAATAGATTATTAAAAGAATATTTCTTAAGATTTTAAGTATTAATTAAATAAACTAATAATTAGTTATAATCTTAATATACCTTTCTAAATATAATTTCTATATATATTATTTCCTAGGTAAAAAGAACTTTATTTCTAATACTTTAAGCTATATAATTATTCTAAAGATTAATCTTAACTTATTAAGACTTTAATTAAATTATATAGTATTAAATAATATATTAATAGTATTTAAAGCCTTAATAGCTAATAATACTAAGTAATACTTCTAAGTTAATATAATAAGGGTCCTTAGATAGGTAGACTAGTTAGTGATTAGTAGGGATTTAATAAGGGTAAAATGAATAATTATAAGAGGGATAGGAAGATTATAAAGGAATTATTATTAGGATTAAAGAGAGATTTTTTATTTTTGTTTTTAAGAGAGATTCTTCCCTTCTTATAGAGAGACTAAAGAGATTACTTTAAGTTTAAAACTTAAGTCCTTTACCTTTATTTTATAAGAGAATTTATAATCCTTCTTTTCTAATTATAATATAAATTACTATCTACTTTTTATCCTTTATATACTAATTATTAATCTAATAGTAGACTATTTTAATACTTTATTAATATTCTTTTCTTACCTTAACCTAATAATTATTCTTATAAGATACTTTCCTACTAAAAGGTTCTAAATATAAGACTATTATAGTATATATATATAATTTAGTATAGCTTTAGGCTAATTAATAAAGATATCTATATAATGCTTTACTATATACCTTCTTACGGAATTACTATTAATTTAAAGTATTATTCAAAGTCCCTTTCTATTATTAAATTAAAGGTTATAGTAGGGCTATAATTTAATTAATTTAGCTTAATAAGTAAGATTAATTAATATACTTTTAAGCTATTATTATTAGACTTAAGGAAAGTAGAAAAATAATAAGAAATAAAGGATAGAAGAAATTAAGACTTTCCTAAAAAGACTCTAAACCTTAGGACTCTAAAGAATTATAATAAATTAAACTAGTAAAATTAATAATATATAGCTTAACTAAGATTATTATAATAAGTAGTGTGATAGGGGTCTCTAGATAGGTGGACTAGTGAGTTACTAGCTAGGATTTAATAAGGGTAAAATGGATAATTATAAGAGGGATAGGAGGATTAGGAAAAAGAATTATTATTGAGATTAAGGGGAGATTTTTGTTTTTATTTTTAAGAGAGATTCTTCCCTTCTTATAGAGAGACTATAGAGATTGCTTTAAATTTAAAGCTTAAGTCCTTTGCCTTTATTTTATAAGAGAATTTAAGATCCTTCTTTTCTAACTATACTATGAATTAATATTTACCCTTTATCCCTTATATACTAATTATTAAGCTAGTAGTAGGCTATTTTAATGCCTTACTAATATTCTTTTCCTACCTTAACCTAATAATTATTTCTATAAGATGCTTTCTTACTAGAGGGTTCTAAATATAAGATTACTATAGTATATATATATAATTTAGTATAGCTTTAGGCTAGTTGATAAGGATGCTTATATAATACTTTATTATATACCTTCTTAAGGGATTACTATTAATTTAGGGTATTATTCTAAATTACTTTTTATTATTAAATTAGAGGTTATAGTAGGGTAGTAATTTAATTAATTTAGCTTACTAGGTAAGATTAATTAATATACTTTTAAGCTACTACTATTAGACTTAAGGAAAGTAGAAAGATAATAAGAAATAAGAGATAAAGAGGATTAAGACTTCCCTAAAAAGACCCTAGACCTTAAGACCCTAAAGGACTATAATAAATCAAACTAGTAAAATTAGTAATATATAGCTTAACTAAGACTACTATAATAAGTAAGATAAGAATAAATACTTAAACTCTAAACTATACTACTTATTATTATACTTATTCCTTTACCCTAATAGTTCTAAGGAAAATTAGGGTATAACTAAACTTAGAAGTACCTTATAGTATAATATTACTAGATTTCTATAACTATAGAGACTTCTTATAAGAAAAGGAATACTATTTAATCTTCTTAAGTAATTAGTAGAGTAAGAATATATATTAGCTTAGATAATAGGAAGGTATAGCTAGAATAATTATTATATAGTTCCTTATAAGGGACTAATACTTAGCTACCCTAGCTAGAGTAACCCTTTGTATTATAAGAAGCTAGGAGCTAGGGAAAGGCAGAGTTAGGAGGAATTTATTTAAAAGGGAGAAGAAAAGAAAGAATAAGAGAGATATTATAAATCAGAATAAGGATAATAATAAGATATATACAAAGAACTATAAAAAGGTCTAATAATAATAAAAGAGTTAAGATGAAGAATTTTAACCTTCTTTAAGAGATTTACAGAGATATTCCTATAAAGACTATAATTAACCTAAGTTTTATTAAGCATTTTTATTTATTTTTTATTTATTTTATTCCTTAATTATATAGTTATTCCCTTAAGAAAGATAATATAATTAAGACTTTATTTTAGTATAGTTACTAAAGGTTATATCCAGAGGAAAGAATTACTCTCTAATAAATAAGAATTCTAAGGGCTATAATTATAATTTTACTATTATTACTAGAGTGAGAAGGAGAAGAAGGAAAAGGAAGGTATCTTATTTAATATTTATAAAGGATATATCTATAAAATTAAATCAATTTAATATATATATAAAGTCTTAGTTAATATCTATAGTACCCTTAATTAAAGACTATTTACTAATCCTAGTACTAACTAAACTTAACCCTAAGATTAATAAGATAAGCTTAATACTTTTAGACTTAATAGAGAAAGGGAAGATAAGTAAAGAACCTAAAGCTCTTATCCTAATCTATATATTTAACTATATCTTTAAGAGGACTAATATTTCTAACTACTTAAGGATATTTAAGAACTATATTAAAGGATAAGTCTACTTAGATAAAAAGAAGGCTTAGCTAATACTATATTTTATCTATAAAGATATTAGGATAAAGGTCCTAAAGGCTACTAAGTATAGTACCTAGGAATAAATTAAGGTAAAGCTTCTTAAAGACTTTAAGGATAGTAATAAGGAATAATAGATTTAACTCCTCTAAAAGGTTCTTAAGATAAATACTTAGTCTATAAGGAATATAATAGATAAGGAGATTCTTACTTAGCTTAAGACCTATAGGGAGCTATATAATACTATTAATAATAGTGGGAAATTTAAGGAAGGAAACCCTTATACTATTTTCTATATATTGCCCTATAAGGTTATTATTTAGGTATATTAATAGAAGAATATCCTAGTCTAAGCTTTATAATCTAAGCTATATAATACTATAGTTAATCTTATTATAAGCTTACTAGAATAGGACTAGTCTTTTAAAGACCTAATTAAGGAACCTTAGGAGAGAGAATTTAGTCTAGGAAAAAAGTCTTAAGAAGTGAATATAGAATAGTAAATCCTGCCTCTAAATAAGCTAGCTATAGATATAGTAATTAATACTCTAACTTAGATAGTCTAAGACTTAAGCATTAATATAATGAAGTAGTATAAAGATATAGAAGTATGTCTTACTATTATACTCTAAGGAACACTTAATAAGTAAAAGCTTTTTAACCTTCCTATTAATAATCTATCTATTAATTATAATTAGTCTAAGTATATAGGATACTATAGAATAGATAGCTAGGATATCCTTATTAATACTAGCTATAGATAGAAGTAATTAAAGTATTTTTATTATAGAATTTTAAGCTATTTCCTAAGCTAATACTATAAATTATAGAGAGATAGAGAAGCTAAATACTATAACTTTAACTCTAAAGTTAGGATAGCTTAGGTAGGATAAAGAGAAGCTATTCTTCCTCTAAAGCTAGTCTAGAAGATAAGACTCCTTAGAGGAGTTAAAAAGCTTATTATTATATAGATAAGGAAGTTCTAAAAGTTATTAGCTATAAGTTTTCTTAATAGAATAATATTAGGGTTTACTATTTATAATTAGAATCCTAATTAAGAAGAGTATAACCTTATAATTAACTTTATAAAGAAGAATTAAGATACTCTTTATAAAGATATAATTATTAATAGGGTTAGTAGAAGGATTAGGCTCTAAGAAGGGGATCTTATTAATAGGATAGTAAAGTTAAATATTATTCTAATTAATAAAAGAAGCTTTAAGGAACTAAAGAATATTTTAAATAATAATATTACTTTTAATATAGCTATTAATAAGAGGGTAAGAATAGATAATAAAGAGCTAGAAGTTAATTAAAGCTATTCTATCCTAATAGTAACCCTAAGGATCCTTAAGCTAATAGACTTAGAAGATTAAAAGATAGCTAAGGCTATTATAAAAAAGGTACTTAAAGAAGACTCTTACCTAACTATAAAGCTTAAGAATAGAACTACTTTAAAGTAAAGGGTCTTAACTATAAAGATTAGAATTACCCTTCCCTAGATTATTATAAATAATCTAGAATTCAGAAGATCTATAGCTAGAGAACTATTTAACCTTATTAATAGAATTATAGAGACTATCTAGATAGATTCTAATCCTTTCTATAAGATAAAAAGGATAGAGAAGGTTAAAATAAGTAATATTATAGAATGGATTAACCTAAGCTTCTTAGATACTTATTTTAATGAATTATCTTAATACTATAGGATTAATACTATTACTATTAATCTAAAAGGATTATTGCTAAAATCCTATAATAACTCTTATCTTACTCTAGGGGACTATTTAGTAATAGACTATAACTTAATAAAGAAGATTTCCTATAGGAAGAAAGTTAAGAGACTAAATCTAGAAGTATCTTATAATATAGTTATATAAATTAATCTAGCCTTAATTTAACCCTTAGACTTAAAAATAATCTTATTATACTAAGACTTCCTAAAGCTATAAGTAAAGCTTAGGAATCTAGATAGTTATACTTAGGAAGCTATTATTAATACTAGAGCTAAAGGGAATATTATATTAAATTACATTATTAAGACTAATAAGCTTAATATTAAGCTTATTAAGGCTAGGATTACTTCCTTCTTAAAAGACTATATTATAATAGTAAGAATAGTTAAAGCTAAAGTCTATTTAAGTAATATCTTTATTAACTAAATAATATATATAGCCTTAACTTCTATAGTATTAATCCTATTCATTTTAGGGATATCCTTCATTAGAAGTATAAAGGCTACCTTTAACTATAAAACCCTTCTAAGTAAGATATTAATCTATTACTACTTAAGAAATATTAAGATTATATCCCTAGTTATAGGTAGAATTAGATAGGAACTCTTAGTTACTATTAAAGAAGTATTAAGAAAGGTAAAGTAAGTAAAGGAGTTCTCTTTAAACTAGAAAGAGTAAATATCTATAGTTTAGAGGAGAATAATATTAAGTATTTTATTAGATATATTAATAAAAAGATAGCTAAGAAAATCTTTAAGATTATTCTTAAGGATTAAATAAAGAATAATAATCTAATAATAACTAGAATTACTAAAGTATAATAACTAAGTTTAAATATTAGTTATAAGGATATAATATTTTAAGTTAATATAATATATAAAAGGAAGGCTAATAAGATTCTACTAAGGGATAATATTCCTTCTAATAGATTTATACCTAAAGGAAACTTATTCTAGAGGGAAAAGAAGTAGAAAGAAGTTAAAGGGGACCTAGAGTAAGATTTACCCTATTCTAATTATATTATACTTAAGTTCTTAAAGATTAAGAAAGGTTTTAAACTCTTTAAAAAGAAGCTAGGAAATATTATAGACTAAATAAGAAATACTCTTTAAGATAAAGAAAGGGATATTCTATAATAAATCCTCTTTAATAGGGAAAAAGTTTTAGCTTAGACTTTTAAGGAAAAGGGGGAAATTAACCCTAGGGTAATACTTCCCTAAGTTATTAAAATTACTCTATATAATACTTAGTATTATAGTAATATAATAATTCCTTAAGAGAGTAGGAAGAAAGTTATTAATCTCTTAAAAATATAGCTAAAGAATAGGATTATTAAGGAAAGTTATAGTTCTTATAGGAATTATTAGATGCTTATTATAAAGAAGGATAGAGAGTTATACTTTATTAATTTAGTAAAATAATATAATACTTATACTATCTAAAATAGTATAATTCCTCCTGGAATAAATAACTTCTTAGCTAAGTTTAGGATATATAGAATCCTCTCTATATTAGACTTCTTCTTAGGATATAACTAAGTAAAGTTAAATAAAAGAAATAGAAGTCTAATAACCTTTAATACTCTAATAAGCCTAATAAGACTATATATATTACTATAGGGAACTATAAACTCAGTAGCTTAATTCACTAGGATTATAATAAGGATTCTTCTTAATCTTCTCCTAGATAAAGTAAGGGCTTTCATAGATAATATTACTATTAAAAGCCTAAAGACTAATTATAATAGGGAGGAGAGTTTTCCTAGAATTAGAAGGTTTATTCTAGAGTACCTTATTAATCTTAATATAGTTTTAGTTAATATAGAGCTAGCTAGCTGTTTAATTACTAGTAAGAAGTTAGCTTAGTGCTAGAAGATTATTCCTCTTATAGGATATATTTATAGTATAAGTAGAAAGAAGCCTATAAAAGAAAAAATTATTAAGATTATTAAATAGGAAAAATACTATTCCCTAACTAAAGTAAGAAGCTTCTTTAGTATTATTAGCTACTATAAAATCTAGATTAAAAACTATACTTAGATTATATAGCCTTTTACCCTATTACTAAAGAAAGATACTACTTAGGACTAGGGGAAAGATTAAATAGCTATAATAAGGCTACTAAAGGAAAAGATTATATCTATTCTTATTCTTATAACCCTTAATCTTTCGGAAGGGATAGGAAAGGTAATCCTAATAATTAATACTAATATACTTAGATAGGGAGTTATCTTAATATAGGTTATTTAAGGAAAGTATTATTCTATAAGATTTGAATTTAGAACTTAGATTAATACTAAGAAGAAGTATAATATAATTAAGCTAGAGTATAAAGGAGCCCTTTATACTATCTAAAGGATATATATATATATCTATAGTTATCTATTTACTCTAGAGATAGATTCTAAGGTATTAATAGACTAATTAAATAATTAGGTAAATAATATACTAAGAACTATAGTTATTAAATAGATAAGTTATATATTACTTTTTAACTTTACTATTAAATATATCCTAAGAAAGAAGAATATAGTTATAGATAGTCTATTAAGGAAGGGATAAGGACCTTTAGACTTTATAGATTAGGAAGTTAAATAAGATATTAAGGATATAATTAATACCTATCTTAATACTATTCTCTTTAGACTAGGAAATAACTCTCTTATAGACAATTATAAAGGAAATTAGCTTATCCTAGCTAAGTATTTTACAATGCTAGAAAGACCTAAAGGGATATTAATAAGAGACTTTAAGAGACTAAGAATAAAGGTAATATAGTTCTTTATTAGGGGAAGTTAAGTCTAGAAATAAGGAGAGAAAGAAGGAAATAACTCTATGCTTATTATTAATAATAAGGACCTATAAAAGTATTTTATAATATTATATTACTATTATAGGGGCTATAAAGGGTAAAAAGTAATAATAAAAATCATCTCTTAGTACTATTTTTAGCAAGAGATAAAACAGTCTATAGAAATAGTTATTTAGGAATACTTAATATATTAAGTATATTTAGTATAAAGACTAACTAAAGAGGTAAAGCTAATAGCTCTATAGTACCTAATGATAAAGATCTATATTAATAGATAGTACTTACCCCTTAATAAAGGTATAAAGTTCTTATTAGAAGCTAGATATAACTTAACTAAGTAAATTAAAGCTATAGCTATTAGTAACCTTACTACTACTAATATTAGAAGATTTATTAAGAGGATTATTTACTATTATAAGATACTAATTAAAATTATTACTAATAATGGAAAGGAGCTTATAAAAGGAATCCTAGATAAGCTAGATAAGCTAGGTATTATAATATCTAAAATCTTATTTTATAACTCTAAGTTAAATAGGTTAATTAAAGTTAGGTATATATTTATAACTAATTACTTTAAGAAGCTTAGGAAGTTAGGGAAATAGGTAGATTTAGTTAAGCTAGCTCTTCTAGTAGATAGAGTAGTAATCTAAGGATTATATAGCTATTCTCCATTCTAGCTCCTTTATAGATAGGAATCTATTCTTCCTCTTAAAGTTAAGGTTTCTACCTAGAGACTTATTAATTAGGATAATATTAAGGATAGGGAAGATAAGATTCTAGCTAAGATATAAATCCTAGAAAGATATAAAGAAAACATTAAAGTAGCTTAAGTAAAGGTTAAGGAATATTAATAGACTTTAGCTAAGAAGACTAATAAGTTAAATACCTTTAAGATAAGAAAAACACTCTTATTACTAAGAGACTTAGTCCTTTAGTATAATATATAAAACTATAATAATCTATCTTCTACTATAAAGCTTAAACTAAGATAGATAGAACTATATAGGATTTATAAAGCTCTTACTAAGACTAGGACTTATAAGCTTAAGATACTTATAGGAATTAAGCTTTTAGGGACTTATTATAAAGACTAGCTCAAGGCTTTCTAGAAGGATTCTTAGGGTTAATAAATAAGCTTTAATAATAAAGAAATAATAAGACTACTATCTAATAATAAGGATAAAGAATCTAATAAAGAAGTATTATATAATATACTTTATAAGCTAAGTAAGTTAAATTCCTTATTAGATAACCCTAAACTAAAACTTATTATCTAACTATAGAGAAAACTTAAAGTAGATTTCTAGGTTTATATCTTAAAGATAACTAAGGAAACTAAAGATTAATATATAGCTATCTAAGTATCTAATAAGATACCTAAGATATAGTATTAACTAAGAATAATAATACTACTATATAAGGAGGAATAGAGAAAAGGAAAATATTAAAGTTACTAAAGAAAACTAAATAAACTATATCTATAAAGGGAAAAAACCCTAAAATAATTACTTAAATTAAACTTTATATTTACTAAAAGATAAATAAACTTTATAAGTAAAGAAAAAAGAGGAAAAAGAGAGTCTATTTAAAAAAGAAGAAAGTAATAATAGCTAAGTAATAATATAAAATATTAAGTATTTACTACTTATTACCTATTCTAAAAAGGAAGTCTTCTAATAAGAATTACTAATTTAATTTACTAAAAAGTTTAATATTTATTATAAAGAGTCTAAGTAAAGACTTAAGTAATCTATCTATAGATTTTAGTATTAGATAAACTATTAGACTTAGAAGAATACTCTAAGATAATTTAAGAGTAAAAATAAGAATTAAAGATATTAAAAGTAAAGAAAGTTAATATATTTAGAATAATAATTTTACTACCTAAGGGGAATTTCTAAAGACCTTTTGAATAATCTAAAGTAAAATATCTAAGGAGAAACTTCTAATTATAATTAAAATAATTATACTAAATATAATTAGTATATTAATTACTTATAAAGTTTTAAACTAAGATATAAATATAAAAGGGAATTAAGATATACTCTTAAAAATAAGTTATTATTAATAAATAGCTATAGATATAATAGTAATATATAATGAGATTAATAATCCTAATAAAGGTAATAATAAAAGCTTTAAAATAATAAGACTAAGAAGGAAAAATAGTAAAAAAGTAATTACTAAAATAAGCTTATTTAACTAAGAGAAAAATAAACTAAAGAGTATAAATTACTAAAAGCTTAATTCTAAAAGTAATTATTAAATTATAAAAAGGAAATTATTAAAGGGACTAAATAAGGAAAAATAAGTAATTACTAAAAGAAGAAAATTAAATATCTAACTCTATATATATTAAATAGCTAAGATAATTAAAAACCTAAAAACTATAGAATTAAACCTAAAATGATTTTAAGATCTAGAGAAGTATTATATTAAATTATTTACCTAAATAGAAGAAAGAAAAAAGAATTTACTAAAGTAGAAATTATATTAAGGTATAATATAGGGCAGAGTTTAAGGAGAATAATATTATAATCTTTTTAGTAAGTATTAGCTTAATAATTAAATAAACTAGAATTAACTTAGTACTTAGTAAGATAATAAATATTTAGGAGTTTTAATTAAGAGAAACCTAAGAGAATAAAAAGCTTATCTTAATAAGTAGTTATTCTAATTAGTTAAGTTATTAAAAAGAAAAAGGAAAAAAGAAATTAAAAAAAGCTATAAAGAAATAATAAATCTAAGGAAGAAAAAGAAGGAAATATAATTAAAGAAGTATTAAATAATAAGATTTAAGTTTTAGGGCTAATTTAATATAATTATTTATAAAAAAAGAAATATTCTAAGAGATAAGTATTTATATTTATTATATTAAATAAAGTAAATTTTGTAAAATATTCTAATAAATAATAACTATTATTATTATAATTTACTATTATAAATAAAGTAATAATCTATAGTAAAGAAAATATTAAATATATAGCTTCTTAAAAATATTAATATATAAGCTTTTCTCTTTATACTTTAGCCCTAAAGTAAAGCTTATACTATAACTCTAGCTTTTATACCTTAATTCTCTTCCTTTTAAGCTTAGATTTTAATAATTATTTTATTCTTTACTTTCCTATAATCTATCTATCTTTTAGAATCTTTATATACCTTAAAATATTACTATAATAGCTACTTCTAATAATACTAAGGAAATTAAGTAATTCTTTTATCCTAATAAAAGATTAATACTTTATAAAGGATTTATTTATAATAAAAGAGATAAAAAGAGCTTTCTATATTATAATAAAATACTATTTAATATACCCCTTAATTAATACCTAAATAAATAATCTTCTTTCTATCTATTTTAATTTAATTAATTATATTAAGAAAATATTAATCTATATTACTTTACCCTTAGAAATAGAAAAGAGATCTAAGCCTAAGTTAAATCTATTTAGTATTACTTAGATTATAATAAGAAGGACTTTAGCCCCTAGAAAGAATACTATACTAATCTATAGGAACTCCTAAATAATCTTTAGAATAATAAAATATTAACTAACTTTAACTTCTTTATATTCCTTTGCTTAATAATCTATAACCTAGGAGACTTAGTTACTATTACCCTTAGTAGCCTTAATCTTAATACCTTTAATGTCTAAGGTAATTAATAGAAATAATCTAAATACTTAATTAAGCTTATTTAGGAGAAAGCTAATATTATAAAGAACTAATTTATCTTAGGATTTTAATTATTATAAAAAACTTAGTTTAACTATTAATTCCTTATTAAGATTATCTATTTTAATAATTAGACTTATTAAATTACTTATATCTAGAATATAAAAAATACTTATCTCTATATTTTTAATACTCTAAAGAAAGGGAAGAAAGAGTAATTTATAGCTATTATTACTACTTAAAGAGAAATTATAGCTAAAAATAGTATATTCTATAACTTCTTTATCTTTAAGATATTTCCCTTTTATTAAAATAGTTAGTAGGAATATAGTTATTTTAGAATATTCCTTATTATTCTAACTATTTAAAGGTTAATTAGTTTATTAAAGAGATAAATAATTAATAAAAGTATTACTATAAAGAGTTTTACTATTTAAAGAGCTTTAGAAGAATTACTTAAGGAAGCTAGATTTACTCTTTACTTCTAAGACTAAAAGATTAAATAGCTTAGAAAGGTAAAGAAGGGAAATAAAGGAAGAATTTAAATATTTAAGCTTAATTAAGTTAAAAGCTTCTTTAACTATATATTTATAAAAGCACTAGGAATTAAGGACTTTAAGTATAGGAAAGAAAATACTAAATATATAATTAAATAATTCTCTAATATTCTATATTAATTCCTATTAATAAATAAATAACTTTAAATATTAAATATTTATATAAACTATAATAGATTTTTAATAATTCTTTAGTTAAGAATAAGATTTAATAAGATTCTAGATTAATATTACTTAATTTTATACTTAGTTCTACCTTTTAGATAAAAGATTTAAAGTTTATCTATATATTAATTAAATACTAATAAGATTAAGTTTATAATACTTATTAACCTTATTAAAGCTTACTTAAGGAAGGAATATAATATTATTAAAAAACTCTTAATAAATTATAATTATAATATATTAAGAAGTATTATTTTACTTAGCTTTAGTAATTTACTATAATAATTACTAATCTAAATCCTTTTTTTCTCTTTATAATTTTTAACTTTAACTTATTAAACTAAAAGAGTCTTAATTATAATTTTCTCTTTAAGTAATTCCCTTAGTAATTTACTATAATAATTACTAATTATAATCTCTTTATTAAGTAAATCCTCTAACTAAACTCTTTTAAAAGTACTCTTAATTATAAGACCTTTAGAGAAGAATAATACCTTAAGTAAGAAAGGGTAATCCTTAGTAAGATTAATATTAAAGCTAAAGGAAGTAATTAGAAGGATTAAATCTTTAGTATTATTCTTACTAAAGATACTTACTTAAGTTTAAATATTCCTATAGATTCTGAGATATAATACTTTAATAAGGGAAGTATTTAAAAGCTTAAGAAGAAATAATATTTTAATATAAGATATATTATTAGTTTATATATCTATAAAGATTTAAATATCTTAAACTTTAATAGTCTTAATAAGTTAAATTATTAGTAATACTTTCTTTATTTATATAAATAATTCAAAGGTTAAGAAAGAATAGGAAATATATTATAATTCTAAAATAGATAATAAGGTAAAGAAAATGACTATTAAGACTAATCTAATAAGTTTACTTTAGATTACTAAGTAATTAATATTTTATTTACTTAAGTTAAAAACCTTTATAACTTTTATTCTAGAAGGTTTAATTTCCTTTAGCTAATAGAAAAAACTTATTAACTTTACCTATAGCTAAATTATACTACTTATAATTATAAAGATTACTAAGGAGGAATAATACTATCTAAGGGGAGAAAGAAAGTAATTATTCTCTTAATATAATTATAATATTCTAATAGAAGGATAAATTTAAGAATAAGAAGATAGATTATTAGATAGATTTTATTTATTTACTAAATTTAGACTAGAAGAAGCTATTATAAGATACTTCTTACTATATATATTTATTTCTTTATTTAGATTTCTATAATAGGAAGGTATTTTCTTTATATATAATCCTAGATTAATTAAGGATAATTATTAGATTATAGGGGAAGTATATAATAAGGGTCCTTAGATAGATAGATTAATAAGTTACTAGTAAAGATTTAATAAGAGTAAAATAGATAGTTATAAGAGGGATAAGAAGATTATAAAGGAATTATTATTAAGATTAAGGAAAGATTTTTTATTTTTATTTTTAAGAGAGATTTTTCCCTTCTTATAGAGAGACTAAAGAGATTACTTTAAGTTTAAAGCCTAAGTCTTTTGCCTTTATTTTATAAGAGAATTTAAAATCCTTCTTTTCTAATTATAATATAAATTACTATTTACCTTTTATCCCTTATATACTAATTATTAAGCTAGTAATAGACTATTTTAATACCTTCCTAATATTCTTTTCTTACTCTAACTTAATAATTATTCCTATAAGATATTTTCTTATTAAAAGGTTCTAAATATAAGACTACTATAGTATATATATATAATTTAGTATAGCTTTAGATTAACTAATAAAGATATCTATATAATACTTTACTATATACTTTCTTAAGGGATTACTATTAATTTAGGGTATTATTCTAAGTCCCTTTCTACTATTAAATTAATTATATAATAAATAAATATTTTTCTAAGGTTATCTTTATAATCCTAAGGAAAGCTTTTATAATAAGTAATTAATTAGTTAGTAAGAATACTATAAGAACTTTTAAGTTTAATATACTCTTTATACTCTAAGATAGATTATTATATTATAATAATATAAATAATTATATTAAACTTTATATACTTTATAATATAAAGAAAGAAATCCTTAGGATAATTTATAATAATTATAATTACTTTAGAATAAAGAGAATAATATAAAAACTATTAAAATTCTATATTTATAATCTTTATTATAAAATTAAGAAATATATTTATAGATATTAAACTTACTACTTAAGGTAAACTAATTAAAAGTAGAAAATTAATAATTATAAGTTTATTTATTCCTTAGTAATACTAATATATACTATTATAATAAACTTTATTATTTATTTACTTTTAGTCTTTATAAAGAACTTATCTTAAGTCTTTAAAGACTTTTCTATTTATAATATTCTTCTTATAGTTATTTATATAATAAATAAAAAAAGTCTTTTTATTCTTAGCTATTTAAAGTATTTAGTAAATTACTAAGTTATTATTTTAGTAAAGTAATTTATACTATTTAACTAAAGTATATTAAAGATAATTATCTTAAATTATAATTTAAAGTTTATTTCTCTATTCTAAAAGACTTTATAGATTACCTTTAGTATAAAGCTTATAATAACTATAGTATATTACCCTTAGGCTAATAGTATTTCTAAGAAATATAATTAGACTATAAAAATTACTATAAGATTCTATTATATAGAAAACTTTAAATCTAATTAGATTTATATCTTTTTAGTCTTATAATAATACTTTAATAGTACTTATAATATTAATATATAAGCTTTAATTTATAAGTTCCTTTTTAATATTAATTTTTATAGTTTATTAAAAGCTATATAATTATTTAATTAAAAAGCTATTAATTTATTATTCTTAAGAAAAGTTATATAAAAAGAAATATAATTTACCTTAAACTTTACTATTACTAAAGCTAAGAAATAATATAATAATAAGTATTAATCTATTTAACTTAAGGCTAAAGATTAAGTTTATTTATATCTTTATAATAAATATAACTTACTTAGTATTCTTATAAAGAAATAATCTTAATAATATACTAAACCTTTTAAGATTAAATATATAATTAATAATCTAATTACTAAGCTTAAGTTATTTCCTAAATAGTATATTTATCTTATTATTTTATATTAATAGCTAGAACCTATTTATAATAATAACTTGTAACTTAAGGAACTAAAGCTAGTTAAAGAGGACTTTAAGAAGTATATTATTAAATATATTCTTTATTATTAAGTAAGGCATTAAAGTAGAAATATTATACTTTTTAAAGGTTTCTAAATCTAATAGAAGGGCTAGGGCCTTAAATATAACTCTTAAGAGAAAACTAAGGATATTAATAAGGAGCTTATTATAAAGTTTAAGATTATTTACCCTAAGGCTTTTAAGATTAATAGCTAACTTAATTATTACTATAGTAATAAGAAGAAGACTTAATAGTCTAAAGCTAATAAAGCTATAGATAAAGAAGCTAATTAATAGCCCTTATATTAATCTTTATAAAAGAAATAGTAAGATTACTTACTTAACTATATATAATAGAAAAAATTAAGAAGAATTACCTAGAAATTAGGAATAGTAATTAAATAGCCTAGAATAGTACTAAAAGGAAATTATAACTTTAGAAGGATTTATATATTAATTAATTACTAGGGATAGTAAGTACTAGCTTTTAAAGCTAGGATATAATGTGTATAGCCCTTTAGGCTATAGTTATAGAATAATATAATGATTGTATAAGTAATCACGTGGTCCAATGGACTGGGATCCTTAAGGTCTCAGTCTATGGACTAATCATAGTAAAGAAATCATCCTTCTTTCAACCTTTTACCCTCACTTTTCGTGACCAACCCACTATTCCGTGTATCATCTAATTCAAGGGGACCTACTTGCCTCTATTCGTAAAGTATAGAATCGCCAGGGAACCGGGGGCAATGCAAGAGGTAGGCTCTTGGCAACTTGGTCATTTGATGACGGGCGATGCTACCAGATCAACAACGGTCCCATCTCTACCGCTCGCTAAAGCCAATTCAGCAAAGCAGCGATTAACCCACAAGGCACCGACCTTTAGTATCAAATTAATATCCAGCTACCGGCCGATATCTGTGAGTAGTATAGCCTCTATTGGGTTTAGGACTGGCCAATAAGGCCGATAGATATGATGCCAGAGGGCCAGCTCGAAATCTACACTAGTTATATGGATATCAAAATTCTGCCCGGCCTCCAACAAGCAGAACCATGCTTCATCAAAGGGCAGGACTTGAACTTTGCGGGGATTGAAGAGCAGATGTAAGGCATGGCATAGATGGAAACGGTTTGTGTCAGGGGAGGGGGGGGCGAGGCGGGATAATATATTCAATCTCGAGGATCTTATACCTGAAGACCTAAGCTTAGGCTTTGTTCTGCCCAATGAAAAACATCTGCGTTATGATTGCTTGACCCGTATCCATACGTCGGTGCTGGTGGGTTCATTCTTGTTCTCAGTCAAAGATCATGTGTTCGGTGAGCTCTCACCGCCCCTTCGACTATCCTTTCAGCTAAGACCAGCATATCTTGACAAACTCGCCTACAACGATTGAAGCTCCCTAGTAAAAATGGTTCTCTTGTTCTTCGGTAGTATTCGTTTCCTCTTCTGATCTTAGCGGTTGAGGCTAATAGCCCCCAGAGGTTGACAAGGGTGAACCTTTGCCCGCTCCAGATCTATAATCATACATTTGCTAATACGTTCATCATAGAGCACGTTACGCAGCTCCGCATCACAGTGCAGAATATGACGCTTGTGTAGTTAGGTGAACGCGGCAACGATCTCGTCGGCAATGTGTGCCCTGACCTGTTCCGTGTACTTGAATACTGGCTGTCCAGCGTAACTCAGGAATAGGAAGCCAAGTCAAAGTGATCAACAGAAGCAAACATTCTCAACGCCATACCATTCGTCATACCATTCCACGCCCTACAACCGCAATCTCGTTTCAGTCAAACTCAACAGCCCTGCGCTACGAAAACAACGCTTTGAGTTCTTCGTCATACATTGCTTTTTCAGCAAGCTTTTCTGCAACATAGCCCTGTGCGTCCTCGCACCAGAACTCTGAGAGGGCTTTCTCAAGATTGGTGGAGAGTATCGGAGGACAGAGGTGCTTTTCCAATAGGAAATACATAGCGTTGACCGATGAAATGCAATGCCAGAACCACATCCCCTTGGATTTCCACATCTCTTTGATGATTCGGGCTACTGGGATGTCATGCTCTGCCGTCACCTTGTGTTCCTGTAGTTCTAAAATTTGGGTGAACTCCTGTCTTGCTATGTCGTACTCCTCAAGCCGCTCGCCCTCGATCTCATCGAGGCTGCATCCCGTCAGCCAAAAGGGCACATCGAGCATCTCCACAGGCAAAGCACAAATCCACTCCAAGTCTATCAAGCATCTGACGTTCCACTCCGGGTCAACAAATATGTTGCTTTGGTTGAAGTCGGTGAGCTGGAGGAGAAATGGGCCGTTGCGATAGTCTCGTTTCATGTAACGGTGAGAGATTGCCCGAAGCAGCGTCTTTACGGCCATCTGGCCGCGACAGTCGCACTCGCTGTTAACGCTATTAGGCTGGCGGAGAAATCGACGATCATGAAGCGTCAACATATCAGATACGAAAGCGTCGGTGCAGTTGTATGTGCAGTCCTTCTCAATAGTCCTATCTGTGCCGTCGTTTTCGAAAATCGCAACCGAGCAAGACAGTGGCCTGTTTGTCAGTGTGACGGACGCATCAGAGTTAAACCGGAAGGAACCAATTCGTGGTTGAGGTATACGGGATAGGGAAAGCATGATTTGCGCCAAGCCGCGGAAAAGGGTTTCCCTACGGACGGGGTCACCCCTATGTGTTTCCCACGTATTTGAAAGCATCTCTCCCATTTCAGGACGTATATATTCCAACAGCATGTATGCAAAGTTGACGCGCTCGCTTGCGGGGTGATGAGTGTATTGGGAGAGGATGGGACGTCGTAGAAAGGAGGAGACGGCGCGGCGAAATGTGTGTACAACTCGAATGTAGAACGGCCGGTGCTTCGAATGAGTGAACTGTGCGCCTCCAAGTCAGCATAGGTCCTCTAGGAGTGGTAAAGGAGAGGTACTTGGCGTCCATCTGAGCAGCCGAAGCCAAATAGATAAGGGATCCGGACATCTGGACATTGCTCCTGCATCCATACGTACGTCCCTATCTCGCAACTGAGCTTTTCCTCTAGAATGCCATCAAGTTTATAGGGCATAGGACAGCGAAAGACAAATTTCCGAGACTGCCCCGCCAACGATACCTCGATGAAGACACAGACATTGAAACTGCCTTGGATCCATTGGCGCGGATCTGTCACAGTACAAGTCGCGTGACCATCCAGCCCAAGATGATGTCTGGCGAGAGCTGCGATGGAGTCTCTTTGTTCCCAAAGCGCTTTGTAAAACTTCTTTGCTGCTGCAACATGAGCAATCTGATTGAGAACGTTGTGTTCCTTCCCTGCAGCGGAGGAGTACGAGATAGGGGGGCGTCCAATGAGCGGAAGCTTTTCGGGCATGTCGGCAATCGGCGTAGTGCAACGGTGTTCGAACTCGAGACCAGGCTCGGGAGGTTGTCTGGAGAAAGTCTGCGCATAACCTTGGAAGGCTTGTGAATCGAACAAGCACAGAATCTGCGCGAGAGATCACACGTGTCAGGACAGTGAGGCGAGACTGCTAAAAAGGGCAAATATTAGTCCGATCCCTTGTGACCTACACACTATATGTAGTCAAGCTTATACCCTTCCTCATAGATATAACTCTTCAATCAATCACTCAATTCTCATTTCAATAGGTTATAAGCCTAGAAAAGCTATTTACAAATTTACTAAGTCTCTCTATTTAAAACTAATACATTAACTTAATAATTTTAGAGCTTAATATCCCTCCTTCTACTATATATATACTAAATAGATAACTTATCTAGTACTTCTATAGACTAATTAAATATATACTAAAGTTATAATAAATCTAATCTTTCCCCTCTCCTAAGAGAATTATAAATATTCACTATATAAAAAAAAAAGAACTTAATATTAGCTTTAGCTTTAAAAGAAATATTAAAAGAGCTTTTTAATCTCCTTTTAAAAGGTAGAATTTTCAAGTAAAATTATACTAATCTATAAAAATTACTAAGTAATATAAATATAACTAAGATAATATAACAGGGGTCCTTAGATAGGTGGGCTAGTAAGTTATTAGCAGGGATTTAATAAGGATAAAATGGATAGTTATAAGAGGGATAGGAGGATTAAAAAAAGGAATTATTATTAGGATTAAGGAGAGATTTTTATTTTTATTTTTAGGAGAGATTCTTCCCTTCTTATAGAGAGACTAGAGAGATTATATTAAGTCTAAAGCTTAAGTCCTTTACCTTTGTTTTATAAGAGAATTTAAGATTCTTCTTTTCTAATTAAGATATAAATTACTATTTACTCTTTATCCTTTATATACTAATTATTAAGCTAATAGTAAACTATTTTAATACTTTATTAATATTCTTTTCTTACCTTAACCTAATAATTATTCCTATAAAATACTTTTTTACTAGAGAATCCTAAATATAAAACTATTATAGTATATATATATAATCTAGTATAGCTTTAGACTAGTTAATAAAAATATCTATATAATACTTTACTATATACTTTCTTAAGGGATTACTATTAATTTAGAGTAGTATTCTAAGTTCCTTTATATTATTAAATTAAAGGTTATAGTAGGGTAATAATTTAATTAATTTAATTTAATAAGTAAGGTTAATTAATACACTTTTAAGCTATTATTACTAGACTTAAGGAAAGTAAAAAGATAATAAAAAATAAGAGATAGAAGGGATTAAAACTTCCTTAAAAAGACTTGAGACTTTAGGATCTTAAAGGATTATAATAAATTAAACTAGTAAAATTAATAATATATAGCTTAATTAAGACTATTATAATAAGTAAGATAAGAATAAATACTTAAACTCTAAATTATACTACTTATTACTATACTTATTTCTTTACTCTAATAATTCTAAGGAAAGTTAAAGTATACTTAAACTTAGAAATACCTTATAGTATAATATTACTAGATTTCTATAACTATAGAGACTTCTTATAAGAAAAGGAATACTATTTAACTTTATTAAGTAATTAGTAGAGTAAGAATATATATTAGTTTAAATAATAGGAAAGTATAACTAGAATAATTATTATATAGTTCCTTATAAGGGATTAGTACTTAGCTATTCTAGCTAGAATAATCCTTTATATTATAAAAAGCTAGGAACTAAGGAAAGGTAAGGTTAAGAGGGATTTATTTAAAAGGGAAAGGAAAAGAAGGAATAAGAGAAATAATAAGAATAATAATAAGGATAATAATAAGATTTATATAAAGGACTATAAAAAGGTCTAATAATAATAAGAGAGTTAAGATTAAGAGTTTTAACCTTCTTTAAGAGATTTATAGAGATATT
>QGQB01000206.1:13271-138975 GCA_003385265.1 Neonectria hederae | reverse complement strand
TTTTTACTATTTAAATATTATTAATTATTATTATAATTAATATAGTAAAGTATAATTATAATTATTAATAGAGAATATAGTATTTTAGGTTTTTATAATTAAAATAATAAAAGTAAGTTCTAAATTTAGTATAAGTAATTTATATATAAGGAATTTAATAAGGTTAAGGTTTAATTTATTATTTTTAAGGGAATTTTTATAATTTATAATTAATATATAAAATTTATAAAAGTAAGAATATTATAAGATTAAGGCTTATAACTAAGCTTTCTATATAAGATTAATTAGTTATTATATATAATAAGGATTTTAGTAATATAGATAAGAGTAATATATAAAGGGAATTATCTATAAGATTCCTTTAGAGAGTATTTTTACTTAGTATATTTCTTACTATATAAAGATAGTAAGAAGAGATTAAAAGTAAGGTAAAGCTCTTAAATTATTATAGAGTTTACTAAGGCTAATTATACTATAGAGGTATTAGGTAATTAATTAAAGCTAATTATATTATAATGAATTATTAGTTAGCTAGAGCTTAATAATCAGAGGACTTAATTAGTATAAGCTTAATACTCTAGTAAATTAAATTATAAAGCTAATATATATAATAGAGCTATAATTACTACTATTTAATATATAGAAATAAGTTAATTATAAAAAGTAAGGGTAAAAGGTTATAAGAAGGATAATCTTTTTACTATGATTAGTCTATAGACTGAGACCTTAAGGATCCTAGTCCATTGGACTATATAATTACTTATGCAATCATTATATTATTCTATGACTGCAGCCTAAAGGGCTATATATATTAATTATATAGTTTAATAAACTAAGATTCTTAAGGTCTTAGTTTATAAACTAATTATAATAAAGAATTATCCTTCTTTTAACCTAATTACTTTACTTTTTATAATACTATTCTATTTTCTATATATTACTTAGCTAATATTTAAGACACATCTAACATGGGTTATAACAATCTAATAATATTACACGCTATTATTACACGCGCATTTGCAAACCTCTTGCGCAAGGCCTCTTAGCCTCGAGTCATTATAGTCTCCAGTGCTAGAGGAAGTATGTTGCGCACAGCAAAAGGAGAAGTCAGTATTGCCACCCTCCATCATGTGATTCCAATGCTCATCTTTTGTTTATCGCAGCTTCCGCCAGCTGCCAATACCGACTATTGTATCGCCAAAGCCGGTCTGAATATGCTGACTCTACAGCTGCAAGCGGCGGAAAATAGCACAGAGACGGCACCAAGCATTACGTACTGGGCGGTCAGCCCAGGTCACTGTAAAACTGCTCTCAACGGATTCAGAGGCAAGAAAGATCCTCTCGGAGGTGCTGAGCCGATTATCAAGTTGCTCGAAACCAAGAAAAATGGCGTTCAAGCTGGGACGTTCTGGGAATATGAGAATGGCGAGTTCAAGCAAGTGCCTTGGTAGGATGAAGACACCGAGACAGCCAGCTAGACCTCTAGATTCTACGGACCCGTGTATTCTAGCTCCCCGTACGAACGAGTACATTTGTCCGCTTTGTTGATGAAACAATCTCACTCCATTCCAACATCGTCCACCAGGTATATTCTCCCTTGTGCCTCTCAATTTTATTACACTTGGGTACAACCAGCTTTTTAGCAATTCTCTAGGCTGCCGCGTCAGCCATGTCGACAAGTGATCGCAAATAAGTGAACAAGCTCTTGACTCAGTTCAGACTACAGGTTAAAGCAGATGCATAATTTACAAAGATAAAATAGAGTGGATCATTGAAAAAATTTGTAATTCTATTATATACCCGCTATGAATCTGATGATACTTAATAAGGCTAAAAAGAACTATGAACACCCGCTATGAATAGTATAACTGAACTTAAAATCACAGTTATGTGATGGTAAAAATGGCTGAGACGGCACTAATCACCAAGAAAAGCATACTCACACTACTGGCCCGCCTTGTGTTGTTTTCATCGTCATCTTCCTCGTTGGAAATTCCATCAGCATTGGTTCCATTTCCATCAACTCCTTTTCCGTTTCTGACACTGTCCCGACTCTCGTTGAAACAGGGCGACCAGGCATCCCAGGCATTGAGGAACAGTTCCAGACCCTGTTCGAGCGGTGTGGTCTTTTCGATACTACCTCTCGGGAACGACGTCGACATATCCTCGACGTGCGAGGCGCCGGCGTAGACGAGTCCAAATACATCCGTTCCGTTGGGGAGATGGTTACAGGCAGGGACGTTCTGAGTCAGGGCTCGCTTGGGTGCGCCTGACGCTGTTTCTTGGCTGGACACTGAGAAGGATCGCCAGGGATCGAACTCGCCGTTGGTGAACATAACGTTGCTAGCTTTCATGTCCCATCCGCCCAATTCCAGTAAATATCTGTTGTTGAGTCGCGAGGGGAAGCTGGAATCCCTGAAGGTCGGGAAGATTCCGTCCTCGACCAGAATGTCCCGGAAGGCGGACACGTTGTAGTACTTGCTGATCACTTGCACTGGATTGGTTGCATTTGAGCCTTGGTAGTACCCCATTTCGTCCAGCGTCTGCCAGGACCAGCTCAGGCCGTCAACAGCTTCGGTGAATGATTCGCCGTTCAATGGGAGAGTATTAATCCATTTGTAAAAGGCCGCCTTGCCGTTGGCGATACCGAAGAGCATTGCCGCAAACGCAAGGGCACCGCCATCATCTCCATTAGACGCAGCAATTCCATTATTCGACGGCTTAGCGTCTCCAGGGTTGTCGAAAAGCACTGAGAGTTGATCTTCAACAGTCTCGCCCTCGGGTGAATCGGTGATGTAGGCGTCCACATCGAAACGCTCCATCCAATCGCAAAAGAGTTGAGTAGTGTGAATGGGACCGAAGCTCTGATAGTAGCCCCCAAATGAAAGAGCATATGTCAAATTTGCGCCAACGTCGAAAGGTGTGGACAGGTAGGCCTCGTCCAATGTGTAATAGCTCGAATAATCGTCCGTGGCAAGATAGGTACCGGCGTAAACGCTTCTAACTTCGCTGTCGGACCCGGAGGTCAGAGTGTCGTCAACATATTTGATAGCAGCTTTGATATCGTCGGTGCAATTCCGAGGTAGAGCGCGCACGATTGGGTTATAATAGATAGATCCATCGGCCTGGGTCTCTACCGGTGCGCTGGAGGACCAAGCAGCATAAAAGACTTCCGGGTGCATCAATCGAGCCCAGGCTGCGCGCATGCCAGGATAAGATCCGCCAATGAATATCCAAGGGGTGTGGTACGGGTCCAGATTCCGCGTATCCTGAACAACATTGTTGAGAGAAAGCGTGCTCTTGTTGAAGTTGTTTGCAAAATAAACCACATCCTCGATTGCTTGATCGGCGGTCAAATACTCGTAGCCAGAAGCACCGGCGACCGGAAGGCCAGTCTCGTCGTCCATGGGAACGGGTCGACTGTAGCCGTAATATCGATGTTCCCAACCGATGACCAAACCGTTGAGCTTCTCGGCGAGCCGTAAAGGAGCGCTCGTGGAGTTGAACTCTGCGAGGAAGTCAGCGGCAGCGCCGGGCGAAACACCACCCTCGCCGAAGTCAAAGAGAATGACTGGTCCGCCTGTTTCGTAGTAGGTATCATTGACGAAAAACCGGTTGGAGTAGGTTTTGTTGTTGGATGAGTCGAAGTGGTCAACCGGCACGGTGAAGTTGTAAGTGGGCACATCTGGGTAACTTTCAGGTGAGTCGCTTTGTCGTTTCATCAGCCGCCGCCAGTTGACGTTGACCCCCAGGACCGTCTGGCCCAGGAGCAGTGTGGAGGTCCACACCGACAGCTTCATCCTGTATACTGCTGAAAGACCGAACAAAGGCAAAGATAATCGACGGTGTTAAAGGATGTTACCCGCTGACTAGAATATAAACAACCCCCAATTATTTTCACAGGAAAACAGCGGTGACAGAGCTGCAAACTATTAGCTTCGGAAATAGGATGAGAGCAACAGGCATGGGAATGAGCGAGCCATCAGCCTTGATAATCAGTCATAAGTGCTATCCACCACCATTGACGGGGGGTGTAATTGGTTTGTTGCCTAACAACGACGGGGCTGACAGCGCGGAGGGGTACCAAAGGAGCCTCGTCTCAAATTAGTTGCTAATTTCAGGCCCAAACCCACATGGGTTGCACGTGCGAGGCAGTTACGCTTGCATTTTATGTTTGTCTCTATCAATACGGGTGTTGGATATCGAAATTCCCTGCCTCTACTTAGTGGCTGTGTCTCACAAGTTCTTCAGCACCAGCCCCGGGGCCACTGGGAAATCTAGTCACTGCCAGAATGTCTGGCCACAGTGAGATCAACTCCATTTCTGTTGGCTGTTAGCACCCAGTTGAATTCTTGCCTAGCATAATAAGCACTAAGGAGCCAGGGGTCGTGGGGCTGTGAAGAGAAAAGCCCGGGATGTCACCTCTTTAGTCTAGCCGCAATGCAGTCCCGGGCACCCAATACAAACCATCGGAGGCCTCGGGATGTCTGCACACAGCCCCAATGTAATAATAGAATGAAAAAAGAGGAAACGCCTGGTTTTGGGGGGGTTTTTTATTATCGGGAAACTTTGGTAAGTAGTTAAGACGAACTACGATGTTTCAAAAGACGAAGGAATCGCCCGAGAAGTGGCTGTTCTACGACGGACTGAACTGCCGGGTTCCAGATCCTTCTTAATCCCTGGTAGCTTATAATTTCGCAACGGTTTGCAGGTGCTTACATCTCAGAGTCGTCAGCCCCAAATGGTCCGTTTCTTCCTACCCGTCTCATGACCTAATTATATCTAACTTTATCGAAAATCAGACCAAGGTATTGTTCAATTTTCGAGCTGCGGGTTTCGTAGCGCCCAAGCCGCGAGGTTGCTACCGCTTAGATCACGTCTTTGAACCAGTTCCGTGACAACGCTGTTACCATGAGAGTACTATATTTCATCCCATGTGACTTTGAGCCAATATCTATACCCCGAGCACTATTGCCTAGCATAGGTTCAGGGAGAGGGATGGCACACGAAATTGATACTCCTTGCGAATACGTTTTCTTTGGTGTTGACAAGGTGTGCGAATTATTTGACTATGGATGGATGCGATGGGAAAGGCGGTGGAATGGTCATACGTGTTGGTACGAACCACGAGAAATATACAGAGCGTCGGCCCGACCCATTTGACGCGTCGTATTTCCTGAGATTTAATAGACTCAACAACCGACTGAGGTAGCCCCAAGCGCAGTGTTAGCGTCGTGTAGTTATGCATGAATCAACAGCAGAATACAAGCAGCACAGTTTGCGTGGCATGTAGAGCGTCAATCTTGAGAGGCTATGAAGACATCCAGTAACTGAACGAGAGCATCACAAAAAACATTGTTGGCCGAGTCTCGCATCTTAAAACTAGAATGACACAAGAGCTTATTCAGTATTATGATAATTCAACTAAATGCTGCCACCGAATTAATCAAGCGGCTGCTATCTTGTAACAAGCTTGCCTTACAGCGGAGTTGTGCACATAAAGCCTTACTTGAGAGTAATTCTAGCGAGCGCTGAGCTGGCCCTTTCTCTTCTCACACTATTCGTACACCGTCACTCTCTAGTCTAGCTACTAGTTTAAAGGTGTCGCGTTAGTTAGGATTGAAGTGTCGTTGAGAGAACAATACAATGCTACCGCAAGCTGCGGCATGCTGCTTGATTTTATCTGAACTTTTTATATCTTGTCTGAGTGCTTTCTGTTGCAGCTTTGAAGACTTTCAAGCAAGTCGAGACCAAGACTAACATCGTTAACAGAGTAATATCACTACAAATCTTTGCTTTCAGTTCTACGTCGAAATTAAGTCCGTTTCAGACCGAATAGCAGGTGAACCACTTTCCCCCCTCCTAACCTTCTCCCGTGACGCCATCGTTGCTAGTTTTCGGATGTCCTGAAAATGACCCCTGGCTAGATGTTGGTTTCATCCTGGTGTGGTTTCTTAGCCACCAGCTCTGTTTTCTGCTATACACCTCGAGAAGAATCACCGGTCTAAACACCGGTTAATCGTAACAGTTTAGTATAACGTTTTCCTTTGGGTGCTAGATTCTCCCTGTACGGCTGTACTACTCACTATTCATTCGGTGACGACACGCTTTCGGGCTGCCCTCCGAGCATTTCGACCGTCCTGCGCGTTACCATTCGATGACATAGACATGTTCATAAGATTTCTCAATATATGCTTGAAAATACGTGTGAAGAAATTGGGTTTGGTTGCGAAGGCGAATGTTTCAAAGTGGTATAAAATTATGTCCAGTAGACCGAGGCTATGTTGATGCTTCCCGGAAGTTGCCCCAGTGACGCTACCTTACACATGGCATATGACGCTCAAAAATAATCCCTATCTTAGCCCAGCTTATAAGACTCTAGAAGCCCATGCTCAAGAATCTGGGGTAACGCAAAGAGCCAAGCGCTTTGCTGACGGAAGACAGTGTAGCCTCAGTCATTATTGTTCGATTGACAGAACGCGGTGATGGCGATCCCGAATTGCAGCGACTAAACCCAAGATGTATTTCCATATTCTCTAGACGCTTCATGTAATTTAACATCTTAGTACGCTCATGGCAGTCTAGGACGTTGTGGTTGGTGTGGTATTCTAATGAAGCAGAAGCCGCAGTGCCGTCAGCATATGAGCGTATCGGCATCTACGGAGCTTAAATATCGTGCTCAGTAATAGGTCGCTGACTAAAATTTCCCTCTCAACAACTCCAAGTATTGTATGTAATGTGGACTTGGTTTAAGCAATTCACGTGACGGTATTGTGGTGAAATTCTCAATGAGAATGACGAATTCAAGTCTGACGTTTCCCGTCCTTTCGGGTACAACCCAATTTCCCCTCATCTAATTACTCCATAAGCACTCACAACAGTTCTTGTAGCCTGTGTATACCTTCGACTATTTGAAAGGAATCATGAACTACGATACAAAGATCAAATCTGTGGCCATTATTGGCGCTGGTGCAGCTGGTAATTTCTTCTCACGGGATCTATTGACTGTAATAAATTGCTTATCACGCTATTAATACAGGTGCTGTAACAGCAGCAGCACTTAAGGCTGAGGACTACTTCAAACGAATTCGGGTCTTCGAACGAAGAGAAACGCCCGGAGGAACATGGTAAAGCCTCTCATTCTCCCAGCAATCAAGACCAAGGGACTATTTTTCTAATACGAGACAGGATACACGATCCCGATCCAGGGCCAGCCGCTCCAATTTCCCCTGGGCGATTACCCTCAGACTTGGACAAGCCAGTAAAAGTCCCAAGCACGCTTCCGGGATGGACCCCCCATAGCCAAGCACGATATTCTCAGACTCCAGTCTACAATAGTCTCACGTAAGAGTTAGAATCCATGTAACAAACAGGTCACCTACTAAAGTGTACATATAGAACTAATGTTCCGGATATCGCAATGTCTTTCTCTGACTTACGATTCGCATACGGTCCATTTGTTCCCCATTACATTCCACGTCAGTACATTGAGAATTATTTCTCACGTCACAAAACAGACGCGTTTCTATCTTTGAATACCACTGTCGAAGATGTTTCACGAATACCGCCTTCGTCTCCTAACGCATCTGAACGGTGGAAGCTCACCTTGCGGAGGTACGACTCATCACGACAGGCCGACTTCTGGTGGGAAGAGGAATTTGATGCTGTAATCCTAGCCAACGGGCATTATTCAGTCCCTTGGGTAAGTCTTCAATGCTTCCATGTATAAATGAGTTTGTTAATGGATACAGATACCCCATGTTGATGGCTTGGAGGCCTATATGGAAAAGTTCGCTGGTCGTGTAGTACATTCCAAATGGTACCGTTCACCTTCATCTTATGCCGGCAAGAAAGTTGTGATAATCGGCAATTCCGCTTCAGGACACGACATCACGACGGAATTAGTATCGACTGCTCGTCTCCCTGTCTTTCAATCAAGAAGATCACGTTCAAGATGGGACGGCGAGGAGCCTCCATATGGAGTGGAGTGGAAGCCTACCATCAGAAAATATAGGCTGGATGGGAGGATCGAGTTTGACGACGACACCTACTTAGATGATGTCGATACGGTCATCTACTGCACTGGATACAAAATCTCCTTTCCTTTCTGGAACACCAAAGTCAACGGTCGACCACTGTGGGATTACGAGTCCAACAAGCTAATCAAAGGTTACTGGCACACATTTTTCCAAGACTTTTCGACACTAGCACTCGTTGGACTGCCGCGTGTGTTGACGTTCAGGAGTTTCGAATATCAAGCTATCGCGCTTGCACGGCTGTTTTCTAGGAGAAATGCCCTCCCACTTCCGCCTCTCGAGGAGCAACAAAGATGGGAAAAGCAGAGAGAGGAGGAGTGCATCAGGGAAGGAAAGAAGTTTCACGACATCAACTGGGAGACGGGGGAGACGATGAGGTGGTTGGACAGGTTCTTCAACATCGCAGGGTTGGGAACGTTGACTGGCGAAGGAAGGATACCGCCAGCGCTAGGCAAGGATTTAATCTGGGCTGTTGAGCACTTGAAGAAGTATCCTGAGCCGGGAAAGAAGAATAAGGAGGTGAAAGCTGAGATGGATGAAACAGGAGGCATATGTAATGACGACTGGGTGGTGATTGACCAACCGACCCCAGATCTGCTTGCATTCATATAGATAATTCGGCCATAGTATTCTCATGGTCTTAGAGGGACCAAACGCACTTTAGGTTATTGTGAAGTGGCTCTGCTAGTTGGCCAATTTTGACTTACTTCGTGATTGGTCACACCACGCCTTGGTAACGGTCTATTAATGGAGGATTTGTTAAGACATCTCAAGCTCCTCTATAAGAGAACCCAACCGTTGAAACTCCGTATCCCAAACGTTTGCCTCCGAGGCGCAATCGTTAGAGGCAGTGCTGAGGCACTTCAGTTAATTGGGAACGCCCGCATGACGAAAGCTTTATGCTTGATCTGCAATTCGGAGCCTAGGTGCCTCCAGGCAGAGGTCGATTTAGCCTATGAATTAATCTTTGGCGAATAACATCTAATTTATTTATGAATAGCAGTACTTCATCCATGTCGTCTAATTCCTTGTTTCCCTCGAGCACTGACTGCGTCATTCAGTAAGACTATTTACTTTCGTTATGGTCAAGTTGAGTTGTCATACATAGTTTGTCAACCTAGATCTATTAAACCGTTGAAAAAAGTCTCAGTTGCTGTTTGTACACAGTGTAAAGGGTGGGATTGCCTCAAACGGAGTACTTTGACTGGCAAATGCCGTAATTGGTAACCACGTGTCCAACAAGCGGCCCATCTTGGGGCTGATCGAGGGAACCCTGATATGTCAACGCCATGTCAAAAGAAACTCCTTTTCTTTCGGATAACTTTATGATAGCAGTTAGACTACCACAGCCTGTAATTCTAGGTCTAAACCGAGCGATTCTCTTGGCATCGGTGTATGCGCACTGTTGTGGGTTACAAACGTGGCAGAGGATGGTTCGTCATGTCCTTGAACAACTTTGAATAGAATTTTATTTAGATATCGTATACGGAAGACTTACTAGAAGCAGGTTGGAACGATGCTGTCTGAGTGCGTGCAAAACTAGGCTTCCCATCGACACCGTTGCCTGAAGCGGACACGTCCGTGAGGGGAAATGTGACTTCCAAAGCCTTGTCTGCTACAGCGGGGATACGCCCTGTTTGGAAAAGTGACCAAACCGACCGGTAAAGACCCAATGTGACACATCACAACGAGACATCAGCATGAAGAAATAAATGACTGAAGCACGCCGTCGGGCACGGGCACGCTGAGGACGAGCTGCGTGCGTGCGAAGCGCCCTTGGTCATTGTCCTATCATATCCAAAAGAGACAACGGTATCATCGCCCAACCATTGTAGTAATTTGCATGAGATCATCTCAGAGTAGCCTAGCTCAAACTGATGCACGTCAGAGACCGCTGACAGTATTGTGACACCGCCGAATTTGATCGGACTACTGTCCCGTAGCTTCAAGTGAGACACGGCCGGAAGCCTCTTCAGCTCCATTCGTTCTGTCTTTATTTGCGAGAGTGACTCTCATGCGCCTCTAGCGGCCTCGTTCCACTAGCCAAATCGTTAGCTCCAGCATGTGGACGTAAATATCCCCGATTTACTTCGGGGAGTGAGCTCTCGCGTCATTCATCCGGTCCACGAACTGGATTCCCATCACCGACGAGTCGTATCAACAGAGTCTCTTTACAAAAGTAACCTCAACAGTTATTACAAATCTTCAGTCGAGAGCATGTTTGACAAGAGTTCCAAAGGCGGTTCGGGACTCCGGAACTTCGAGACACGGCGAAATTAATAAGTACTACACCCCACCACACACAGACAATCCACGGCGGTAGGTGTGCATTGACGCCATAATAATAATTCGCCGTTTATTGTCTTGCAGATGGAAGTCTAGACTTCGAAGTTGCCGAATCCGGCTCAATGTCTCACACACAGCCCGACCTCAGTCGTACGTTTTGACGAGGCTCTATCTGCATGGGTTGTCAACGCAGCCTGAAAGCACACACCCCTCCTTACCTTGGCATGAAGGCGCGAGTGCCGCTCACACTTGTCTGCGAATTGTAACATGGTGGGGCGGTGAAGTTGACAGGGTCATATCATCCAGGTGAACCAGCATAGGCGCGTGCGCCACTTGACCAAAGAAATTCGGAAAAACGAGGTAAACCTGAGGTAATTGCGCATGAGCGCCTCGTAATTCGCTGATCCAAAGGGTTACTCTTCAAATGTCTCACTTAGTCTGTGCCTGCACCGTTGGTTGCTACGGAGGCGTCGTAAATGCGTGGGATTTGCACCCCGGGTTCATTTTCCTCCAACAAGCGCATGACGCAGAAGGATAGGAATGTACTCATGCAAGAGGCTCTCAGCAATCAACACCCAGAGAGTTTCTGGATAGTCCCGGGCTTTACGAAGAAATTAATTAACATGGTTCCGTCTTCTTCGCTAAGCATTATCCATCGAACAGCAGCAAACCAGCGACGGTCAAACCATCCAACGACACGTGAACACAGACGTAGCTGTGGTAAAAGACTCGGGAAGAGGAGCTCGCAGAGAGGACTGCACTACAGCTGAGATCCCAGATGTGGGGGCTATGGAGTCTTCGTTGGGTCGCGGCCATGAATCGAAATGCGAGATGCATGAACGAGAACCTCGACAATCTCTTGGCGTTATTATCTCGCCACACCCTGAAATAGGCGTCCATGTAAGACAATGGGATGAGAACCCGGTCTCCGGAGGGTGTGACGGCATGGTGATGAGTGGTTGTGGCAGCGGTGGTGAGAGCTTTCCTTGCATCCGGGCGTGGTGGTGGCATCTGATCTGATCTGATCTGGCATCCAATGAGTCGACATGTCCTCGCAGCCACGTGAAACACAACACTTGTATCGTGCCGTGCCGAAATGGAGTGTGTACAGATATAAGAACCTATTATACCACCCAGATCTGCAGCCCGCTCCTTGTATCTTCCCATCTGGAGTTCCGGTCACCGGTGAACCAGGATCCAGCTCCCCCCCTAAGACACCACGGGCTGACATTTGCATCGCCTATCTCGGATCTACGCGAAATACTATGTACCGTCTTAGATTACCTGAACGGCTTAAGTCATAGCTGTATCCCCAACATGCTGGACCAACAGCACACAGCGCGTCCTGCATTGAACCTGCAAACACTATTTCCCCCCAATCCAAGATCTTGTGACGAGTCATCTCTCCCTTTTGAAGCCCAAAGTCGTCGACGGCCTTGACTCCGTCTCCCCTTCTCATCCTTCGACTTGCTTTTTTTTCGCTTGTCATCTAAGCCAAGCCAATGCAGCTGACGAGATGCTGCAGCCGCGTCCTGCGGGCTGGTGCATCCATGCCCTCCCTGTTCTTCTTCTCGCTCAAATCGCCCTCGATAGCTTGGCGATGCTTTTCGAGTCTCCTGTCTCCAAGGTGGTCGCCGAACGAGACTTCTATTAGGTCCCGTGTCTATATATCTCCATAAGCCCTTGCAGTACGTCAAAACGAGATGGCAAACTACTCTCCATCGATCATCTTCAGCTTGCACGCACGAGGACCTGATTTCGTTACTCTTGGACTTGAGCCGAGGACCATCGTTGAAACGAGGCTCGCCGTTTATTAGCGCCGAGCATACCGCCCCTCATCCCACTATGGCTTCTTCTTCGATCCAAGTTGAATACAGCGACGTATCATCATTGAGATTAAGGTAAGTAGACCCCTTATTCTTCCCCCCTTCCCCCCTTTCAATCGATCTTCTGCCTCACCGACGCAAGCCCCTACGTTTCCTCGTTCTATCGGTGTCAAGTAGCCCATCGCTAACTAGAAGACTCGCACAGCAACGAAAATCAGTCTCGCGACAGCGCGATCGATTTCCTCACGAGAGCCGCTTCGGTCCCAATGATCCTCTACTTGCGTTCGACCGAAGATCCCATCAACGCTGCCCTATGCGATCCTCACCGAACCGCCGCGGTTATATCAACCTACCAGGTGCGGTTTTACAACATGTTTCTGCGCCTATACAGCGAGCAGTTAGACTGTCGTTCGACCAATTTCATTGGGATCGGCTCGCAATTTGTCGACTCTTAGCAACGAGTTGATCATTCCGTCCACAGCCAATGGGATCTCTACCGAACACGTCTCAATCGAATTATCCATGTGTATGGGTTGTTCATGCGAGACAGAAGACATCGAACCAACCAAACGCGACTCTACTTGGTTAAGTTCTAGACGAAACAAACACATCGGGATCATTATCGTCACTCAAGTCTATACCGTTGTCAGAACCTGACGATACTCTGCCGCGAGGAGATGCCCATTCGACGAAAGATAATACACAGGGAATAAGTTACCAGTTGAATTATGTCTACTGCGTGGTGTCCATCGTTCTAGCACAACCATCCCTCCCTCAACTCTCCTACGGATGATTGGTGGTAAACAGAGGAAACTTTTGGCCGCGATTACGCCCACATTTCGATTATGCGAGGGTGAAGTAGCCCAACCAAGCTTCGCCCTTAATGTTGAGTGACCAACAATCGCAATGTCTGTTTAGTTGACGGCATATCAATTTTGCGAGACAGCTTGCAAGCGTAACTTATAACGACGGCTTGTACAGTGTGGGCGCTCTAGGGGAAGGTTGTAAAGAGTTATTGCAGAACAGGGTAACTGGGAGGATAACTTGAGAACAAGTGTATAGATATACTACTCTGAGATGACGGACCTACAACTTCCTAATCCTGTAGTTGAACGCTCGCTCGAAGTAAAATAATACCTCGGAGACTATATTACCTTGCTGATGAAGCATCTCCCGGGTTCCAACCATCTAGTTCTACCTTTTGGGCTTTACTACCCTATCAACTAGGTTTGTTCTTCCGCAGAAGGCACATTTAATAAAACCGCAAAATTCCCAATCTATTAATTAGAGTAATGGGCCGTTTTGTTTTGTCTTCTCCAAGAGGTGCTGACTGTAATTGTGCACGCTGTTCCATCATGCCACCATCATCTTATAACCAACACCTTTCCTATTACGGTAACTTATGGGCCCTGGTTGCCGTTGCGAGATTACAACAATGACAACCGATCACGCTTCGATTCAACATATTCCATGATCAGTCTCCATTACACGTCAACCCTCCCTTTCTTTCAGCCAAATCTCAGAGCCTTCTAAGATACTGAATTTTGAGTCGTTACAGGGCAAAATTCATCCGTACTTAGACCTCCAGAACCTTCCCTTTTAGCAGTTCTTTCATGATGGTGCGCACGAAGCGTTCAGCCCGCAAAGTACCCAGGAAGCTTCCCACAGCCTCTCGCCATCTTCACTTCAAAGATCATGCCGGCCGCAGCTATACTGTCGTCAGCGGCCATAGAGGAGCCTTTCAAGGGATTGACAAACTTGGAATCCAGCTCTACTGCCTTGGTAGTCCCCATCCCTCGCCTGAGGCACTAGGGGCCAGCTTTCTTGACTCCCCTGCCATCATCGGCATGGGCAATAGGGGAAATCGGTGGCCGCGCGTCGACGTGTACTCCAAATTCAATACGATAGAGGAATGCGTCGAACACCACCGTCTGGAGAAGGCATTCCGAAAACAAGCCGTCCAGGATATGAGGCAAAAAGCTGTGGCTGGACTCTCAGAAGAAGATGCCCACGAAAAGCTGATAAACGAAGTCAGGGGGAAAGAACCTTTGCCGCATATAGTACCAACTTGGTACCCATCTGCAAAGTTCTGGCGCGAATATGATATGGGGGGTCGCTATCGGAGCTGGATTCTTGTCATGCCCGAAGGATGTCTTTCCTGGGAGGACGTCGTCGAAAAGGGTTTTTTTCAAGTCCAGTTTGACCTTGACATCACACCCGCCATGGGGACTGAAACATTCGACGGTGATGTTGATGAGAACACCAAGTTGGAAAACGACAAGTCCGGCTGGGTTGAAGTGGAAAGATCCGGCATCGAAAAGTGTGAGCCGGTTCAACGCACCCTCCTCTGTTGCCGTGAGCAGCCTCGGGATGCCTTCATCGATTTCGGGGAGGTGTACGATCTGGATCGTGTCAACGAGGTTATGCATGGGTGGAAAACTCCTGGGAATCAAGGCACACTAGACCATACTTGGGACGAAGCTGCACTTGTATTCTGGGACTTTACGTATCGACAGCCCCCTTGTGATGAGTGCTTCGAGGACGAATCGCATGACTTCTGCGAAGTTGAGTTAGATGAACATTATTTTGATGAGGATGGGCAATGTGTCGCTTGCCGGAGGGTGACGGACTATCGACGTCGAAGTAAGAGGCTAGCGACCAAGAGCCAGAAACGAGCTCGCGAGACGTGATGGAACTCGATCAGCCTACAAGCATACTTCAGTTTCTGCGATCAGGGACTATGCCAAGCCTATTTGTGATGTGCACTTCTTTAAGCCCTGGCCCCCATCGCAAGTAATCGCGCTACAAACGTCTCCTGCTTGAATAATGAATGCATCACACATCTGAATAAGAAAGACCTAGAGCCCTTGGTTTATATCTTCCGAGGATTGTATCAGCGAAATTCTTACAAATATGAAAACAGGATTTTCTACTATTTAAAATGGGGAGGGTCCTGTTCATCAAAGAGCTTGGTATTGATTGTGAAATGGGAAGTACAACTGGTTGAAAGCACCGCCATTTCTGCCTAGCGAAAGTAGGCGCCGTCCCCCTTCTCTCGTAGACTCTTCAGATCGAATTTGCTCTCTGAGTTGATGTTTTTATTAGCCATCCGTGAAGATTTCCCCCAATTGTCGAACGAACGTCTCCCTCGATTGGACTATCGTCATCTGAATCGAGGTTATCAATCCACTCGTGTGCTCGTATTGCCCGCTCTGAAATTGGAAACCCGTCTTCGCCACGAAGCCAAGTGAAGATATTTCGAGTCACCATTTCTGAGTTTTCGTCTTCTGAATCGAGATCATCGTAGTCAACAACAATGTCAGGGTAATCCAAAATTTGGCTGTCCTTTGGACGATTGTCCACTCGCGGAAAATCTGCATTTTCTTGCTCGATCTTGTTACCGTCCTTGCAGGCCCAGGTGAACCTCATATAACTGAGAGCATGATCTCTCCCGCATAATGCATGCTCATGGACATCAAGATTAGTGTCATCCACTGCAGTCGAACCGAACGGTGCGAATGGGAAAAGTGGTGGAGCTGTGTGTTCCATGTCGTGGGACAGGTACAGTAGTCGACATTCATCAGCACGGGAAATCTCGCGGCCGCCAAGAGCCAACGTAGGTACCGGTGCCTGGATGAAAGACGCAAATGTCCCAGTCCAAGCAGCAGCATTTAGATCAATGCTCCACCAACCTGCTCGACCTTCTCGCAAACACCGGCTATGGGTTCCACTTATGAACGCGCCGAGCCATAAGAACCCTATTTCTCGATCACGTCTCATGAGAGTTCGCAAGAGTGCATGTGGATCCTTACAACTATTCAGAAAGGCAAACGAGCCTCGCAACCAGTAACCGCAGATATTACTCGGAATGTCAGGCTCAAAGAAGACACTGTCAAGGAGCGCCTTCATCCCCCTCGAGTTGCAACTCAACGTTAGGAGTCTATCCAGCTGGGGATGATATTCGGCTGGAAATTGAGATGCAGGATTGTTTTCAACTCCATGGCTCGCGTCCCGGGATAGTCTTGGAAGTGCCAGCTCAATTGGTCTGCGGTCGTACTTGGCGACTGGGATCAGCAGAGCCGCCGCGAGAGCCGCCTGACTCTGATCATTGATGCCGTGGAAGCCGCAATAGTCCGATAAGTAACGGCGTGCAACAAGTGAAGAAACTGGAGCTTGATCTGGCGTGGAGCTTGCCATCTTGACCTTTGCTGAGATGATGAATGGTTGTTCCGACGTGAGCTTGATAGACCATGGAGAATAAAGAGCCCCCCTCTCAGCCTTAACACCGCGAATAGTTGCATCCCAGCCGTCCTTCACACATAGAATGGTGTTCCACCAACGAACAGCGGCCTCATCGACCTCACCGACATTTACCGTAATAGGGAGCTGGTCGTTTTCCTGCGTTTTTGATCCATTGGTGGTAACCTGGTGGAGTTCAGGACTGCTGTTTTGAGATACACAGGCCCCAGGAATAAGCTCTGCCCATCGTGCTGAGAGTATGTATGCCCAAGCTAGCATCAGAATCGGGATATGGTTGCTTTCCGTACCAAAAATAGCAGGCAGTGTTGTTGTTAACCGCCGCACATCCGAAGTCAAAACAACTGGAGTCGGTTTATCCGAAGCTACCTGGAACACCACTTCATCTTGAAATGGTGGAAGATGGTGTAAGTCTTGACTGGTGGCCCAGGTAATCCTTCCTTTCACTAAGACGGTATTGTTGAACGAATTGTCGACTTCGAGATTCTCTGGGAAGTGGGGGTGGTTGGGGAATGAGGCTTGCAGACGTAGTAAACAGTCCCGTGGAAGTTGCGTTTCTCTTGAAGCCAACTCCCACAGTGTGGCCCACGTCCGGTACCCTCGCTCATACATTGCCCGAGCTGTTTCCTGATTAGGGCGAACTGCGTCCTCCATGACTGGCAAGGCGAGGATGAGAACGAGCGCGTGAGGCGGCGTAAAGAGTGTAATGTGAATGTTTCAAAACGAATAAAGAGTTAGGACACAGTCTTGGAACATGCATGCAAACCTGGGTATATCTCGGGGCAACTATGGGAAATTATTAGCTAAGCTACTCCGCAGCCGCCGAGGTGGAGTAAGTCCACATCTGAACAAGTTGACTAGGGCCCTGATATGGACCGTTCTCCTAGTCATAAGTCAGCCTAAAGTTGACAACTTGGTCAACCAACAGACCAAAGACGGACATGCGGCGGCAAAGAAGGATCGAGCGAAGCGCCCGATCCATAATTCTATATTTGGCTGGAGGCGCCCACGGACGTTTTAGGGGTGGGAATCCACATATGATTACATTCTTGAGAACTTTCACCCTATCAACTGGGCGTATCGCCAGGACTAGTGGAATACGCCGAGCTCATCACCAACAAGCAGGTTTCAGGTATGGATTAGTAGATACCCATCACGCCACTGAGGTCAAGTTCAAAGATGCCTGGTATGGCTGACAGCGTTGACTGAAATAATTTATAACTTGCCTTTCGCCGTCAATAATTATCGGAATGGCACTCGTCGATTTCAAAGAAGAACTCTTCAACCATTCTCCCTCATCCACTTTGTTTACCTTCCTGGCCAATCTTCCTCCGATTATCAAAGTTGTGATAAACCCCCCTCTGAAGCTATTTTAAGGCTTTGTTCCCACTGCACTCTACCGGGTACTATCATGACTATCCCTTCAGTCGTGCTGTTTGCAACTAACTCTGGCTTTCACAGTCGAGCTCAGTCACCACATCAAAAAGTACAATGAAGTCCTCGACGTTGAAAGGAGTTTGCTCTGTTTGTGACCACGTAAACAGTGTACACATCGTGCGGACTTGTATTGCCCGAGGATGCAAACAAAAGATCAAGGTATGCGGTGCCTCGTATCACCGCCTCATACTTTCCAATGGGCAGGAACACCACCAGAATGGGAACGCCGTTTGCAGACAGTGCCCTTACCACGGCCGGGAGAGTAGAGATGAGGATTTTACTGAAGCCCCAGTCGTTGCTAAAGGCGAGGACGGGAATACATATCTAATCGAGGAAGGGTACATCAGGGACTATTGAGTCACAAGAGGTTCTGGACCAGAAGCAACCGTTTAATGTGGAAAGTAGGTACGTAGTGATTAGGAAGGATTTGAAGGAGCGGAATTAATATACCGGGTGGTTTAATAACTGATTACGAATTGAAACCGGTGAATGACTGGGTTGAGAAGGCTTAATCGACTACGATTCCATCTTATGACCCATTAGTTAACACAGCTCCAGTTCTATCACAACACCAATGTGGCCTCGTTTAAGCGTCGACTTTTCCCTTCTAGATCTCTAGTGGTGCACATTCTCATAGGAGCCACGTTGCTCACAACAGCATATTATCTTGATTTCTGGAGGCTGCTTGAATTCCACGTTTTGCTCAGTTCTTCTTTTTTCACGCATGTGCCTCCAACCTAAGATAGTTATTCGGAGAAGTCGTGAGTCCATTTATTATCAACTTCACGCCACACTAAAATAGACTCATAGAAGACAACGTTTATTTGCCGAGTCCTGATGACGTTGCTCGCAGCGAGCCCGACATATTTCTCATGTTGGCCATTGTAACTTAGCATTCAAGTTACTTCAAGAAGCGCTTCCTTCTTCCTAAGCTTACCTATCTGAATCGCAACGTGGAACCGCTCACAAGTCACTGCTAATCTGACTGAGCCTAGTTATGGTACAAAAATATGATGAAGATGGAACAACCAGATCAATGGAAGAATTTCAATTTAGGATATGTATGTGACCCGAGGCAACTAATTACGATGAGCTGCCTTATCTAAGGGAGCGACCCTACGATACCTTCCTCCATATCATATTGAACAATTTGTACTGCTTCTAATCCTTTTCTTTTCATATCGACTCCATTGGAAAGGCAGCCTGCATCTGGTTTAGTATAAGGTGCTGAACAGATGAGAATAACCGCAGAAACGAAATGAAGATCGGGCGGACTACAAAGTATGAATGGTGCAGTAGTGACGAGTGCACACCGCTGATGCTCGCCGCCAATTAATTCTAGTTACCAACAGCTTGACCGCTAAAACGGGCCGAGGGGGACGCTAAAAACAATTCAGAGGCCCGCCAAGTTGACTGCATTCCGTCACTGGTGCGCAACTTTTACTCAAACAGGCAGTGCCCTCGAGCGTGTGATTGTCATCGACTCTTGCACCTCCCCCGCAGATGCCGAGGCTCAAGACCCAAGCAAACATGAGCGTCGAAGGAGATGAGTGAACTTATGAAGAGTGCGCCAGTCCAGACTTGGGTTTGCATGCGACGCGCGAATCATCGACGGGAAATGGCTTTTGCTCGATCCTCCTTTGGAAGGCTTGGGATGGGAATCATCACCATGTCCGCCTCAGTTCATGTTAGCGGGTCATTGACATCGATGTCCCTCCACACCCAAGTAGTAAATCGTCGTGGTCGCCCACCTTGGACCATTAGTTCTCTCGATTTCCTTGATTTCTTCGTTTCTATCCGTCTCCCGTCTGAATTTTCCCATCTACGTTCATTCTACAGGCTGGCCTTGGCGCAAGGTAACTAACTTGTTAACAGTAGTTGTACGTGCCCACATCATCACCACATACCACATTCTCATTTGCCATGATGAAAATAACCTCAGGAACCGCCAAAGCCGTCTGGGCGACACTGCCACTGCTCCCCCTCGTCCTCCGCGTCTCCCTCCTGCACATCCTCCAGCTCTCCGACGCAGCCGAGTACCTCGACCTGCGCAGCTCGCTCTTCGTCGCCGTGATGCGCGCACTGCTCATCCCGACCAGGCCGCAGAGCATCTCCGACATCCAGAAGCTCACGATGCGCGACGGCGGTGCGCAAGGCTCCATCTGGATCAGCAGGTACGCCTCGCCTGCGCCGCCCGAGACCGCCATCCGCGACGTCCTCGTCGACGCCGTGCGACGCCTCGCCGGCTCACCGTCTCGCGCCCGGGTGCCGGTCCCGGACCTCGTCGACGTCGAGGCCGAGTGGACCGGGTACCGCGCCGGAGTGGCCCGCAGGGAGCCGTTGCCCAGCACGTCGGAGCGCGAGCGCTACAACAGCCTCGTGCGAGAGTGTAGCCGGCCGACGACCATCCTGTACTTGCACGGCGGCGCATACTATCTCTGTGACCCGTCGACGCATCGCCCAACCACCAAGAAGCTGGCCAAGCTGACGGGCGGCCGATGCTACTCGGTGCGGTACCGCCTGGCCCCGCAGCATCCGTTCCCGGCCGCCCTGTTGGACGCCCTGGTGTCGTACTTCACGCTGCTGTACCCGGCCCCGGACGCCTTCCACGACCCCGTGCAACCGGAGCATCTGGTGATTGCCGGTGACAGGTACGAACACGTCCTTCTCGAATCTTCCCCTCCTGCCCTGTGCTGCCACCCGTCGCTGACTCGAGACTCCAAGTGCCGGCGGTAACCTCGCGCTCGCGCTGCTCCAGCTCCTCATGGAACTCCGGAACCACAACGCCCCGGTGATGTGGCACGGCGAGCTGCGCCAGGTCCCGCTGCCCGCCGGCGTGGCCGTCAACTCGCCGTGGCTGGACATCACGCAGAGCGCGCCAACGTGGGAGATGGACACGCCGACGCCGTACGACTACCTGCCCAAGCCCGCGTCGCTCAACAAGCTGGCCATCCCGCCGTGTGACGCCTGGCCCGCCAACCCGCCGCGCAAGAACATCTACGTCGACGATGCGCTGGCCTCGCACCCGCTGGCGTCGCTGGTCATGGTCGCCAGCTGGAAGGCCGCGCCACCCATCTACATGTGCGCCGGGTGGGAGATCCTGGCCTACGACGCCAAGTTCCTGGCCCGCAAGCTGGACGCCGACGGCGTGCGCGTGGTGTTTGAGGAGTACGAGGCCATGCCCCATTGCTTCGCGCTGCTGCTGGGCAACATCCCGTCCACGCACCGGTGCTACGACGGCTGGGCGGGCTTCATACGCGCTGTGGTGGAGGATCCCGGAGGCGTTGTGTCGAGCGCCGTGAGCGTCAAGGCCCGCACGCTGGAGGAGGAACCGCTCTGCTTTGAGGACCTGTGCAATGCCACCGATGAGGAGATTCGGGAGCGGGTTCTCCTCAAGGCGGAAGAGGGCCCGGGCTTTTCTGCGGCGAAGTTGTGATGGCAGTAGTCGATGTTCTTTCTTGGTTATTAATTTCCATATCGGACAAAACAGGCATGGTAGTTAAATAAGGGAGGCGGCTTCATAAGCGGCCGTTAGCACAGAGAGCAAAGGTTGGCGCAAGTCCTTTTTCTAGTGTAATCTATGGATCAGGATATAAGAACCAAGGTCTATATGCTACTTACAACTTTAGATTTATCTAGAGGCCATCAATTGGCACTAATAATAAGAAGCCTTATAACCTGGTTTCCGACCCAGGGTTGAGCTCCGAGCGCCGGAGCCGGAGCCGGAGCCGGAGCAACGGGCCACACCGCGACCCCACCACCACAGCTATCCAAATTCTTGCCTTATTCAGAGCTCTCTTTAGCTTCAACCTCCTCGTCCCATCTTCCCCCTTCCACCACCACCGAACCTCCCTCCCACCCCAATTCCCCCTCCCCTGCCATGGAGCGCCACAAGCAGGCCGTCGGCAAGATCGCCTCGGCCGTCCGCGGCTACTTCCAGCGCCGCGAGCCGTACCGCATCTTCCACGGCTCGACCAACAGCACGCGGCCGCAGGCGCACGCGCGCGCCGTCGACATCTCGGCCCTCCACAACGTGCTCCACGTCGACCGCGCCGCCCGCACCGCCCTCGTCGAGCCCAACGTCCCCATGGACCGCCTCGTCGAGCACACCCTGCGCCACGGCCTCGTGCCCCCCGTCGTCATGGAGTTCCCCGGCATCACTGCTGGCGGTGGCTTCGCCGGCACCGGCGGCGAGAGCTCCTCGTTCAAGCACGGCTTCTTCAACGACACCGTCAACTACGTCGAGATGGTCCTCGGCAATGGCGACGTCGTCACCGCTTCGCGCGAGGAGCGGCCCGATCTGTTCCGCGGCGCGGCTGGTGCTGTCGGCTCGCTCGGCGTCACCACCATGATGGAGCTGCAGCTGATGGAGGCCAAGAAGTTCGTCAAGACCACGTACCACCGCACCACCAGCGTCGCCGAAGCCGTCGCCCGCGTCCGCGCCGAGGCCGAGAACCCCGCCAACGACTACGTCGACGGCATCCTGTTCTCCAAGGACCACGGCGTCATCGTCACCGGCGAGCTGACCGACGACAAGCCCACCGACCAGCGGCCCCAGACCTTCAGCGGCGCCTGGGACCCGTGGTACTACATGCACGTCCAGGACCGCACCCGCAACGCGCCCTCCGCCGGCCCGTCCCCGGCCTCCTCCTCGGCATCCCCCGTCGACTACATCCCCCTCGCCGAGTACCTCTTCCGGTACGACCGCGGCGGCTTCTGGGTCGGCGCCGCGGCCTTCACCTACTTCAAGGGCGTGCCGTTCAACCGCTTCTTCCGCTGGTTCCTCGACGACTTCCTACACACCCGCATGCTGTTCCGCGCCCTGCACGGCTCCGGCGAGTCGGCCCGCTTCATCGTCCAGGATCTCGGCCTGCCGTACGGCACCGCCGAGGCCTTCGTCGACTACACCGCCGACAACTACAACATCTGGCCGCTGTGGATCTGCCCCCTCAAGCAGACCGCGCCACCGACCTTCCACCCGCACACAGGCGAGACCGAGACCGCCGCCGACGGCACCGTGTCCACGCCACCCTCGCTCAACATCGGCCTCTGGGGCTGGGGCCCCTCCGACCCGGCCGAGTTCGTCTCCCAGAACCTCGCCATCGAGGCCAAGCTCGCCGAGCTCGGCGGCATGAAGTGGCTATACGCGCACACGTACTACGCCGAGGACGACTTCTGGAAGATGTACGGCGGCCGCTCATGGTACGACACACTGCGCGAAAAGTACCACGCCTCCACCCTGCCCACCGTCTACGACAAGGTGAAGGTCGACGTCGAGGCGCGCGGCGAGGAGCGCCGTCGCTGGAAGAAGTCCCTCAAGAGCCGCCCACCAATTGGCGGCCTTTACGGTATCTGGAAGGGCATCAAGAGCAAGGATTACATGCTGCATCGACGTGCGGAGTGGAAGTACAAGGAGGGCAAGGAGCAAAAGCAAAAGACAAGCTAATCATTAGGATACCCGGAAGAGTCGATAAGTTAGACTAAAAGGAATAGAAGAGCAACCAAAATGGCGCTTCTGTGACATAGAAGGGGTGCCAAGGAGCACGACCCGTTTTCAATTGGCTTGTATAGAAGACGGCAATATCTAGAACGTCCGTCAACTAAAGCGTCAGATAGCCAGAAGGGTCCCGTGTACAATACAAAAAGAAAAAAGGGAACAGAGCACTCAGTAATAGAAGTCTTGTATTTCTAAAATCGAAATCTTTCTCAGCGCCAAGTCATCATCTATATGGGGCCCTTGACAAGCTTCCAACAAGTGAAGTGGCAGAGGATGCCGGTGCCCCGGTATCTACACAAGCCTGTGGTCTTATCACAACCACAGGCTCAATTAAGGGGTCCGCGTGCAATCCCTTCTGCGCGCGGGCAAGTCTATCATCATCATAAATAGCTGCGGTTCGCCTCCCAATGCATCTATTTCCTCCATGAAGTCGTCATGTTTACGCGATGTCCCCCGGGGCCTGGCGATGTAAGCGCAGAGCCAGGCCAACTAAGCAAAAAAGAATATTCCCTGAGGAAAAAGGATGGACGAGAAGCGGAAGGGTCATCATGCTTTATGGACATGAGGCCTTTACGCCTGGACAGCGTACTCTCGCTTGAACATGTCGTCGACCTTGGTCAGATAGTAGGTGCCGGGAATAATGGTCGAGACCTCGCCCTTGGGGACGTAGTTCTTCTGGAGATGGGCCTGCTTTCGGAGATCGCACATCTACAAAAACTGGTTAGTGTGTGGATATCTTTTGTGAGGGAAAGGGAGAACTTGCCTTGTCGTAGGTCTCGGGGGTGACGGCACGGCGAGCCTCGAGACGGGCGGGGATATCGAGAACATTGGATATGTGCTCGACGCTTCCGTTGATGCGGAAGGACATGAAGCTGGCAGCCAGACCGGAACCGTAGCTGAAGAGGCCGATACGCTTGCCCTCAAGAGCCTTGTTGTCGACTACGCTGATCAAGCTGGCCAGACCACCCCAAACACTGCCGCAGTACATGTTACCGCACATGGTGGCGACCTGGATGGCGGGGTTGACACGCTCCTGGAAGCGCTTCTTGGTCAGGGCCATGAAGGTCTTCTCGACGACCTTGTCGGTCAGGGACTTCTGGTAGTCCATGTCGCGCAGCTCGGGGGCGACCTCGGCAAAGGCCGGCGAGTCGGCGTTGGCGAGGTAGTCGTGGTAGAGGAGGCGGGCGTACGACTTCTGGACGAGCTTGCAGGTAGGGGCGTGGAAGGCCAGGTAGTCGAAGCGGTCGAGGCTGGTCTTGGCGGGGTCGGCGCCGTTGGTGACACCGTTGGTGGCCTGCTTAGCCTCGCGCTTGCAGTAATCGCGGTACGCAGCATCGAGGGCCTCGGTGTAGCAGTTGATGGAGTAGTGGCCATCGACGTAGGGGTACTCGCTGGTCAGGTCGGGCTTGTAGAAATCGTAGGCGTGCTGCATGTAGGTGCCACGCAGACCGGGCTCGATGACAACAGGGGCGTTGGGACCGATCAGGAGGGCGACGGCGCCGGCACCACCAGTAGGGCGGGCATTGCCCTTGGCGTAGAGGGCAATGTCACCAGCGACGACAATGGCGTCACGGCCGTCCCAGGCGGAGCTCTCAACCCAGTTGACCGAGTTGAAGACGGCGTTGGTGCCACCGTAGCAGGCATTGATGGTGTCGATACCCTCAATGTTGGTGTTGTCGCCGAAGAGCTGCATCAGGACGGACTTGACGGACTTGGACTTGTCGAGCAGAGTCTCGGTGCCAACCTCGACGCGGCCGATGGAGTTGGGGTCGATCTTGTACTTCTTGAGGAGGTTGGAGGTGGCTGTGAGGGCGAAGGAGTAGATGTCTAGTAGGAGGGACAAAACGACCATGTCAGCGGATTATTCGGTGATTTAAGACAACTCTTGAGGCGTTGGGAGCTTGTAGAGCCTCTGTCGTCTCTCAAGGCGCTCCCTCAAGGGGGTCGCGGTTGGGGGAAGCTGGGTTCAGGAGCGGTGGAAAACATACCCTCGCGGTCATCGCAGAAGCTCATCTTGGTCTGGCCGAGGCCAATGGTGTACTTGCCAGTGCTGACGCCATCGAACTTCTCGAGCTCAGTCTGCTCAACATACTAAATCGAGTGCAACAGGCGGTGGTTAGCGAGGCGGTCGGTGAACAGAGAAGCGCAGCAGCCAAAAAGGAGGGGCAAAAAAAGTTGGGCTGGTGAATTGGGTGAGGGGCACACGACACACGCCGCACGCCGCAGCAACACAGCACAACACAACAAGGGCCCTGCGTTCGTTTCGGTGTATTTTCGATTGCAGGGCGAGAGGAGGGGTTCGAGAGCACGGAGCAGCAAGAGAACCCCTTACCTGGCTGGGAAAGTAGATCTCAATGGCCTTGATGCCAATGTTCTGAGGTCGGGAGGCCATCTTGGGATATTTTTGGAGAAAGCAAACAAGATTGTCTTGAGGTTGAAGAGAGAGAAGGATGGCGATGGCGGGGGAGGGGAGGGAAGGAGATGAAGAAGAACAAGAGTGGAGGTGGAAGGGAGGAATCGGAGGTCGGCGAGATTGGGATTGGGGCACTTCGGGGCTTTGATTGAGATTGGATCTCGGCCGGTGTAAAAAAAAAAAACCGAAATCAACAGTGACACAGGTCGACACTGCAGACGGGACGGACGAGGCAAGGGGTCTAGGTACCTAAGGCAGGGTAGCAGGGCGACCTGTAGGTAGGGGGACAAGGGATCAGGGGAGACTAATAAAACGGCCTTATCCGTCCTTGTTGAGTTAGCTAGTGGCTTTTATTATCCTCTTCAGCGCGTGTTGGTTCGTGGTGTGTGGTGTGTAGTGTGCGGTGTGCGAGTGTGTGTTAACGGAACCGGAGCCGAGAAGTGGTGAGGGTTTCAACTTTCACCGCCCTTTGCTGTCTCCTACTGGACGACGCTATTTGGGCCCGGCCTCTTGGGCGGCGCAGTGTTCGTACGGCAAGGTAGTAGGGAAAGGACGTAGCATCCATGTGGTGGTAAGGGGAAGGGGGGGAAACTGGAGGGCAAATGGAGGGCAGGAAATCAACCCGCAACTGCAGAGAGATATCTGCTCGCTCGCTCTTCCTCCGCTCTCTCTCTCTCTCTCTCCTGCCAAGGGACGCGCCTAAGACAGAAAGCAAAAAACGTGGGCCGGTGGTGTTGGGCTGGACCAGGGACTGGGAGGTGGAGAATGACACACGCAGCAGAAAGGGGACTAGCTGTGGTGGCGGGCGGTTGGACGAATACCGGGTATGGATGGAGAAGTGCAGTGGAGATGGGTCTGAGGTGGGTGGTGGCGGGGAATGGGACAGAGGGGAGGGGGGGAGGGGACCAGAAACGGGGACTTACACAGCACGTCACTACCGGCAACGGGCAAACAACAGCACCAACGGCGTGTTTGTTGAGTTTGGGGTGGGAAGTTGGAGGAGACGGGACAGGCGAGATGAGATGAGATGAGATGAGATGAGATGGAGCAGATGCAACGACGTCAAAGCGAAGAGGACAAAGGAGCCAAGATGGAGAGAGGGAGGAGGGGGAAGAGGCAAATAATTTATAGTCTATGTGTGCACGCGTGGTCTACCTAATGGGAGGGACGTGGCATTGAGTGTGTCTGTTCTGTCTGTCTGTCTGTCTGTCTGTGTCTCGTTTGCGTCTGTCTGTCCATCTTGTCTCTGTCTGTCCATGGTCATCTGTATCTGTATGGATCTAAAAGGTACGAATACGGCGTTTTGGGGGGCGCGTATTGTTCTGGCTCGGCGGAGAAGGGAATCGCTCGCTCGCCCACCCAGTCACAGCCAAGCATTCGAATCCGAATACTCGATGCACTGCCTCATCCTCCATCCTGCATTCTAGTTCCAGTTCTAGTTCTATTTCCTCTTTGCTTCATCTCTTCTTGTCTCTTGTTCTCTTCGTCAGTCGTCTCAACGGTGGTAGTACACGCGCCTTGCCTAAATGGGGTCTACCTACGTACCCCGACTTCCCACAGATGCTTCCTCCCACAGCTGGCTGCGACTGTGAGGTTCCCTCAAGTACACACCATGTACCGGTGCTAAAACCCAGAGCCACATGGGAACCCCTTAGGAGCTCCGTCTAGTCCCCATCAGCGTCGAGAGTTTTTTTTGTCTCTTTCTTTTTTATCTGATCCGATGCCGCACGCTCACAGGCTGGCTCTTGGCTAACGCTCCGAACCCCCACCGCGTGGACGGGATCCAGGCCAGATCCACATCGGCGGGTTTTCTCGTTCAGAGACAGAAGCCGAGACAGCCAGGAAACCACGCCTCATCATCTGAGAGAGACTCCCGCTGCATCGAAAAGAGGGATTTGTAGGAGGAGCTGGAGGGGTAATTTCGACTGGGTTCCAGGGCGCGTACGGCCCATAGGCACCCATACTGGGCTTCTTCCAGCGAGTGGATTGGCGGGCTGGCGGGTAACATGCCCCACTTTGCACCTGCATTGAACGTGCCTTCCGTTTCTCATTGCCTGACGTTGAGGCTTCCATAGATAGGTAGATGGTTTTTTTCCACTCTACGCCCCTCACTAACTACGACTTCTTCTCTTCTTCACCACCATCGTCACAGCCATCGTCACCCATCGACATCTGATCTCTGGGTCCATCTCTGCATCTCTTCATCTCTCCATCCATCTGACACTTCCATCATGCCGAAAGACACCCCTCCCTCGCGTCTCAAGCCTGAACTCAAACTCACCGAACAATAGGCAATCGATCCCATCTCCCCCTCTCTCCCTTCTACCAGCCCTTTCACGTGCATCACTCTCCCAGACTACTCCTCATTCAGTCGGCATTGTTCCGCTCCCTTGCTCAATGGATCACCGGTCATAAGCCTGGATGGACCATGGACCAGCCAAGAACCGTCTCATACACCCCCAGTTCTCCTGCATCTGGCGGCCGCATTTTCCATCATGGTGTCTCAAGCCTCAACCTTCCAACATTCCAACCTTCGTGGAGCCAATGTTTTTTTTTTATCAGATCCAATGCCCCTCCGTGCTAGAACTTGTTAGTACATCCACATCCACACATCCACATCCATAATCCACAGTCCACGAGACGCGGAATGGACCCCCGTATACTGCACACACACACATACATACATACATACATACATCTATACCTATCTCATACTACTGCACCTTTGTATCCATCCATCCCGACAATCTCAGGACATTCACTGTCTTTGGACTATGTTTTACACGTCTCTGATCGCTCTGCTCACACAAACGTTATTTCTGCCCCCATTCCTTTGTGATCCCAGACAGCCTCTTAGTCAGTCACACTCACACGCAATTTAAACATATCGGCAGCATCAGTGACGAGCACCCTTGTATGAAGACACCATATTGCTTTGCTCCGTACCCTTGCTCGCCTATTAGCCCCATCGTCAACTCCGTCGTCTCCATATCACCACCTTTCCCCCGTCTTCCCGCCGGCCTAGACCATCTAGAGCCGATCCCTGGGCCGATGAGAAATTTATATCCCTCTCTCACTCCTCACTCCATGCTAAACGATCTCTCTAGCACCGTATTCCCGGTTTGTCCCTCATCCACGCAACCTCTCAGTGACTTCAACTCACCATCCGCCACCCAAACCCCTCGTCCGTTGTCCGGCGTGGGTCGTCTAGTGCTGATCCAGCTAGCCCCAGCTCATCCGTCCCGACCCTCCTCCCGAGCCTCTTGCAAACTAGCCCCTTCGGCCTTGGCCCTGGCCCCATCTGAATAAGATAATCAACTTGCAGCGGCCTGCATCTCAGGCACCAGTAAAACGACATCGTGCTTGGCGTTCGCTCAGCTCGTCCTGGGAGGCAGGTTGGCCGGCAGGGGATGTTGTACAGTACGTAAGGCCATGCGTGCCCATTGCTTTCGTTCGCCGCCGGCCGGCCAAGCGGGTGCCACTTCTGCCCGCTCCGGCACGTCATGCCATCGTCTGCAGTTTTCGATTGTCCACACGGGGGACTCATCTCCAGCCATTCATCGTCGACATGACACCCTCAAATCCCTCGGTCTCCCGCCTTGGCTCCTCCGGTCCGCTTCCGAATATCCCTCTCCCACTCCCACTCCCGCAGCACGAGTATGGTCTATCACTGTTACAATGCCATACACGCAAGCCACGCACAAGAGCACGCCACGCCCGGGCAAGTCTGTCCAAACGGGAAAGGTCCCGGCTATAATTCACGTACGGATACCGAAAGATCTGATAATTATCGCCCCCTGTCTCGGGATGGAGAAGAGCCAGGCTAAACCTGCATGCATGGCATGTAAGTCCGTCATACTATGTGTGCCCACGTCCGAACAAGGCAAGGTGCGAGTACGAATCAAGACAGACGCATCTGCCCTCTATTTATATCCAATGAATGAATAGAAGAAGTTTCCATGCTACTCTAGTTGAGACATATATCAACCTGGGGGACATCTCAAAAAAACCACATGATATAGAAATCTCTGCAACCCAATTGCCCCCACGAAGGGTAGCACGCCCACCCCAACGCCATTTCTGGCCTTGTTTCCCCACGTTCTCCGGTGTTGGTTCGTTCTGCCTTCATGCGATGCAGTCTCCCTGCAGTGTAGTGAAATAGTGTGCGCAGTGGCGTTGAAATATTGTTTTGTATTCATCATATGAGATCTCATTACTCGTTCTTTATGAGGCGTACTCGGGGGTATCGTATCCTGAATCAGAGGTCTTGGAGGACGCCTTCTCCACCACCAGTGCGTCCTTGGCCTCATCTTCCTTTTTCTCTTCGTCCTTCTTGCCGTCAGTCTTGACATCCTCCTTCTTCTGGGGTTCGTCGACCTTCTTCTCATCCATAGCACCCTCCACATCGCTTTTCGCCTTACCCTCCTTATCCTTGCTGTCCTTTCCCTCATCCTTCTTCTCCTTGTTTTCAGAATCCGACTCCGTGTCGGAATCAGAATCAGACGAACAGTCAGAGCCGACGTCCTCGCCCTTGCTCTTGCGCTTAGCCATCTTGGCCGCCTTCTTGCGAGCCTTGGCCTTCTCCTCCTTGCGCTTCTTCTTGGCCTCCTCCTTTTTCGTCTTCTCCTCTTCCTTCTTTCGCTCGTCCTCGTCCTTGCGGCGAGTCTCGGCATCCTGGATCTCCTTCTGCTTCTTCTCCTTGCGCGTCTCCACGACCCACTCCTCGATGCACTCGAGCACCTTTTCAGGGCTACGCTTGTGCTTGAGGAGGAGACCCTGGATCTCGGCAGGGCTGAACTCGTGCTCGGGGATCCTTTTGGCGAACTCGGTAGCAAGGGTGCTGACGCGCTCATAGGTCTCAGCGCGGATCTTGGCGGCTTCGTCCGCCAGCTTCTTCGCCTCGTCCACATCGAGAAGCTCGGACTGCTTGGGGGCAGGCTCACCGGATCCCCGCACATCCTCTCCATCGTAGGGAGCGTAGATAGCGCGGAATATGGAAGCGGTCATGTCAGCATCAGCAAGGCCAAAGTTGACGATCATATCAACACGGCCAGGCCGGATGAGGGCCTTATCCAACTTCTCCAGGTGGTTGGTAGTCATGATGAGGACGCGACCCTCCTGCGAGGCAACGCCATCCAGAATGTTCAGCAGGCCGGACAGTGAGAGTCTACCAGGTAGGGCAGTGGTAACAGTGGGCTTTCCGGGGGTACTCTGGGCCGGAGAAACAACGGGTGTCGGGCCAGAAGTGTCGCCCTTGTTCCCATCATCACGAGTGTGTGTCAAGCCAGCGCTGTCGATGTCCTCGAGGAGAACCACGCAGCGACGGGGAAGCTCAGTGAAAAGCGAGGAGAGGTTCTCCTCGTTAGCCATGATGGAGCTCAAGCTAACCATGTAGATTCTCATGCGGAAGAAGCCAGCTAGGGCAAGACTGAGTGAACTCTTTCCAGTTCCGGGAGGGCCGTAAAGAAGGTAACCACGGCGATAGGGGATACCGCGGTTGGAGTACCATCGGCGAGTCGCGGGGTTGAGGTAATCAGTGACATCGGCGATGAGGTCCTCCTTAACCTTGTCATTGAGGATAACTGTAGAGAGGGGGCGGCTAGCACGGGTCATGCAGCGCTGCCAGGTAGGATCGCCGCCAGAGGTGCCAGCAGCGCCGCGGTAGATGAGAGTCTTGCTCTCGTCCTTCTTCATGTATTGCTGGCGAGCATCGACGAGCAGCTCCTTAAGGATGCGAGGGTTGCGACCGAAGCAGGAAATGGAAATCTCCTCGCGCTCGCTGGCGACCATGAAGCCGGACTGCTCGCGGTTCTCGTGTCGCTCAAAGAGCAGCAGGTGGCCACGGTACCAGAAGAAGTGAGTGCCGAATGAAGGGGTGTACTGAAGAGGCTTCTTGCGAGGCTGGGTGCCGTTGGAGCCGTCACCCTCTTCCTCCTCGTCCTCTTCATCATTGTATCGCCAGAGAAACCAGCTGCGGGAGTTGATGTTGGTGTTGACAATGAAGCGGCGGGAGCTCTGGGCGAAGCTCTGGGCAACCACCCAGCTTTGGAGAATGTTGTAAATCTCGTCGTCGGTGCGGATGGTGACGATAGACATCATGTACTTCTCAATCATGCCCCAGGCATACTCGCTCATATAGGACCATGCAAGGGTCAGGCCGGAAACAATGAGGAGCAGGGGGATGTAGAGGTTGAGGTCGATGCCCATGTAAGCGTGAACCGCGGAAGAGAAGACGGAAAATCCAGGTATTAAGTAGTCAAGGATGGCGAACTGAGAAGGAGGAGTAAAAGGGGAACCTGGGAGGCCATCGCCAAGGTTGGAGGAGTTGATGGACTCCATGTTGAGGTTTCGGCGGGGTGATAGGATATCGAGGGTCAGGATGCCCATTCACGATGAGTAGATGGAAAGCCGAGAGAGAAGAGAAGAGAAGTGGCTAGATATGAGAGTCCAAGCCGCGAACGCAGATGAAGAAAGAGGATGTGATGTGATAGAGAGAGAGAGAGAGAGAGAGACAAACGGAAAACGAATTATTTATACAGGTTGATGTCGGCAATCGATGCTCCGCCAGATGCTCCGCCAGATACTCCGCCGGGATGCACCCCATCGTGAGCATCGGCGTTGGAGGCGTCCGGCCAGCCCTACGAGGCATGGCGAGGACCCTGCTCGACAGGGGTGCGTGTAGGTGGTTTGCCGTGGTTGGTTTCGTGTGACGGACTTTCTCACAGCGATAGGCGCTTGTCGTCCCCTGAATTGGACCTTCCGTGCGCATGCATGCCTTGGCCTGGGCCCAAACGTGCAGTGCTGCCTTGTTTCCGTGGGGTTTGCTGTGGGTTTGTGTGTATGTGTGTGGTGACGTTGTGTGGTGATCGTCTGCGGTCTGGCGGGCTCTTTGTCTTGGTGTGGAGTCGTCTGACGGCCGGCCCCAGGCATCAACTAGGCGACGGTCCGCGCTATCGCTTGCCTCAGAAGCTAGGCAGCGCTCTCCGTCCGACTCACCGGCTACGATGCGATATTCAATAGCAATGGAACTACGGAGGACTGTTGTTTGCCACATGACGGTGGCCTAGATGCCTCGCTCATTTCCTTCTGTCTGTTTAAGATCTAGAACTATGAATAGGGCCTCCCAAATTTCTTGACGTGATGGGGGTGAGTTGGCAATGCGTCTATCTATGTATGCATGCTCTGCCAAGGATTATGTTCTGTATTCCCGCTAAGCCTAGTCAAACACGATGCAAGTTATCATCACGGGCTTATATGTATGCAGCAGTCCATTTGTTCAGCTTGACGCTTATTTCCCTCCTCTTCGTATATCCAAATATCTCCCCCACAGCCCGTTGCAGATGCATGCATCCACTCTCTCATGCCGGCGTCCCCGTCCGCAACCTCAACTTGCAGCACGGCTCAGCCACACGAGTTACGGCTAGGCCAGACACAGAGCACCCAACGAGAAGCGCCCAAGACTAAGGCCGTGAGAAACAGCTTGTCTTCGATCTTGGTTAGAGGCGGAGGGAATCGTTATGACGATCCAGTGCCACAAAATAGACGCAGTCAATCAATTGCTGGTAAACTGGGTGGTCTACTCAGTCTAGACCTGTGCCGTTTCCCGGATGAATCATTTCTGTGAACGGTCCGTGGCTGGCTTTTCCGCGACTCCGCCTCCAAGAAGTGGCGGCCGGCGGGCTCAGCCGACGCGGGGTGGGTTCCAACGTGGGCGGGCGAACTGCGAGGCTTCTTCAATTCAATTCAGGAACGGCCAAAGACGTCATGCAAACTGGCTTGCAAAAAAGATCTAATTGACCGCGCTGCAGGCCTTCATGATGGCTCCCTCTCTGAGGTAGTATTTCGATTTGCCGCCTAAACAAATTAAAAAAAGACAAAGCTGATTGATCGATCCCTGCGCCTGTCTGCCTGCTAATAATCAACGTATGTGTGTGTACAAGACAGAACTCGGCATCCTGTCTGGCTGTTGGTGACAAGAGCGACTGGTTCGCTTCCACCGAATGGCTTTTGGCCTGTGACAAATTCCACACCAGGTATCCTTCCCGTCGCCATAAATCCATATCCCGATATAACGCCTAGTTCGCCTCCCCAAGACGTGGCCGTCAAGTCGTTAACAATACAAGGTTCCAAACGAAAACACGTAGACTTGCTTGGTTCGTTTCGTTTCGTTTCGTTCGTTCGTTCATTCATTCATCCCTTCGTCCTTCGATTTGTTGATTCATGCATCCTCGTCGCTCCAGCCGTCATCTTCTACTTCGGCCCCACGGAACCCACCTCCGGGTGGTCCCCCATGGAAATGGTTCTGACCCGTGAGGTTGATGAAGCCGGGACCTCCACCGGGAGCGGGAGCGTTCATCGGAGGTGGCGGAGGCGGCATCCCCATCCCCATCGGATGCGGGTTGAAGCCTCCGTCGAACTCACCGCCGCCAAAGTCGCCGCCGAAGTCGCCGCCCATGTCCCCCTGCGGAGGTGGCGGGACAAAGTGGCCGTCCATCGGAGGGCCGAACCCGCCCGGAGGCGGCGGCGGCATTGGATTGGGCACGGCCCCATTGAAGTGCTTCCGCCGGGACCCACCGCCCTTGCGGCTGCTCCGGCCGCTGCGTCCGCTGCTGCTGCTGCCGCTGCTGCTACTTCCGGAGTAGTAGGAGCGGTCGTCGGACGAGGTGACCCAGTACAGCTGGGTGTCGGGCTCGCTGAAGTAGGAGCCGGACGACCAGCCGGAGTAGGTGGAGCGGTCATCCGGGGTGTCACGCGTCTTCTTCTTGACTACAGTTGCGTTCCTAGGTGCACCGGCGGCCTTGAAATTTGTTAGAGCCGAAGTCTAAGGGGGATTGAAAGCAGCCGAAGAACTTACCCAGGAGAGGAAGCGCATGGAGAGAGGCTGCTTCTGCTTTTTGGGGAGCTTCCTGTAGGTGGTGGTCCACTGGGATGAGGTGGTGCTGAAACTGTCGAGGTTGTCGTTGGAGTAGACGGAGCTGCTCCTGAAGTCTCGAGGTTGATTTGATGGCGGCATGATGGCTGTGATGATGATGATGGTGGTGGTGGTGGTGGTGGTGGCAGTGATACGGTTGCTGTAAGATGGGAGATTATCGCCTAGTAACTTGGACAGAGCCGTGGATTATTCTTTGTGTGATGAGTGCAATGTGTTCACCACGTAACGAGAGTGCTCATTCTTGTGTGCAAATGCTTGGTCTAGTGTTCTTGGCAGAGAGGGAGCTGATGTTGCAACACCAAGTCCGGGTTAAATGAAGTGTCAATGGATCGGCAATATAGGCAACTGGGCTCAGTCAGGGACTAAGACACGCAGATCAAGCAATGACCTTGCGAGAGAAGAGACGAGACAAACGGAACAGCACAAACGGAGTGGGACACTGGGGAGAAGATATACCCCGAGAGCCCTGTCAACAATACGAAAAGAGGTGCAGGCTAACACAAAACCCCCAAGACAACGCCGGGGGGGTTGGAGGGGAGGGGGAAACTCCGTAGTCTCGTTGCCTCGTAGAGCATTCTCTCATATTATGCGGGCGAGAGGCAACAAGCCAAGCTCACGGCCGTTGCACATTACACATTACACATTACACATTGCACGTTGCGAATCCCAGAGGACCAGAAAAAGGCAAGGGCGGAGGCATCAAGCAGGGGTGGGAGAGGGGCAGAATGTGAGCTGTAACACGGCCTACGGGCGCAAGCTGACTGGACGCGGGGGATACGACGCCGGGGGAGGTACCTCGCGGGTGCGGTGCTCGGCGACGAGATACTTCGCACAAGGAGTTGTAAGACGCGGGACGGGCGAGGCTCTGCAGAGTGCAGCGCGCCGAGGATGGTGACTGGTCGTGGCCCATGCTGTGTGAGCGGTGCGAGCTGGGCGATCGGACGCCACGTTCGCCTTGCTTTTCGGGAGGGGAAAGGGGCCAGTCAGACCAGAACTGGTCGGTTGTGACGAGGAAAACTCCAGGGCGAGTGGTTTGCGTGAAGCGGACGGCATGAAGCGGTGGTGGTGGTGGTGGTGGTGGTGGTGATGATGCATCTTTGTTGGTTTGTTGGTGAAGCACGCTCGCTGTACGGGGTAACGGAGCAGTGAGGAATGGTTCGCCCGCGCGTCGAAGCCCAACTTGGAGAGTGGATCGATCATCAGGTATGGGGCGTCAAAGCCAATGGGTACGGCCATGAACCACGAGCTCTCGAACTGCCTAGAGAGCCTCTCCGTTTCTTCCCCAGTGTCCCCCATGTCGATTTCACAACGGGCCATGACGCACGAGACGAGTGGTCTATAGGCCCCCCGAGACAACACGGGGGACGGGAACGCACTCGGCGACGGTGACCCAGCGTCGGGAGAGGCAGACCAACCGTTCATTCATCCACGTACATCCCAGCTGCGGTACCTTTTTTCAATGATGATGAGGCGGTAACAAAGGGAATTGTGTGGGTGAGACCTGACGCCGTTGTCTCGGTCAAGGTCGCCAGAGCTGCAGCGATGATTGGAGGCCATTGCGAAAGGAGGGGTTGCTGTGAGAGTCGCCCGTGGAAGTGCAACGCTGTATCACGGGGCATTGGCGTCTTTGGTTGGCTGCGAGTCCAGGGCTGTCTTTGGGGCTTGAAAGTCATTCGGGTAGGGCGGACGAGTGCTTGTAGCAGCGGTTTTAACGTGCAGGTTGCGTGGTGCTGTGAGGATGGGTAGAGTGGTGATGAAGCATGCAGTTGTGGCATGTTAGTGAGGATGTTGGAGGGCTTCATCGAGATTCAACAGCAGCGGCATAAGGATTTACAAGCTCAGCATCTCGACAAAGCCCAACTGAAAAGGGCAAATCTTATTGAAAGAGGTCTGTATATATACAGGTTTATGGATGTGCAAATCCCCGACCCAATAGAGCATCAGGTCAAAAAAAGACCGCGCCAGGACTCCAAGTCTAGGGTACCTGAAATATCCCCAAACCACCATCCAGCCGTTGAAGATGCTCGAAATAGATCGGATCACCAATGATGGACCCAGCTCCAGCTCCCTAGATCGGCTGACGCGATTTCTTGGCCGCTTCAAAAAATTAAGAATCCAACTAACCCCTCTTCTGCCCGATGGATGACGGGCGTCACTGAGGTTGTCACCACGGTCCAACTCGCTGTGGGTGTCTCCTCGTTGGCCGTGCTTTTCCCCAGCGAACAGCCCCAACTTGGAGCATGCCAGCGAAGGGACAATTGCCGAAGGACCGTCCACATTGCCGACCTGGAGTTCCGGGTTCTTGGGACGCCCAGCATAAGGACTCCCGTCTTCAACCGTCGATCGTCTAGAGTCTCGCTCGTCCATCAATCATGGCACCAGAAACAACATCACTTGCATTCAGACGGACAGTTCGTCGGATCCGCCGTCTCTCTCTATCTCTCTCCACATCCCGTGTGGGAGACCTGAAGCCTTGCGTGGTACTGGGCCCTGAAACAGGCCCTTGTGTTGTGTGGCCTGTGTGTGGGAGCTGTGTTCGAGCGACCACCTGGCGCGCGTCGGAGAAATGTTACACCTGAGAGGGAGGCAACCCACCATATTGATGAAGCTGGCTGGCCGGGTTGTCGTAATCTAGCTGAGGGGGCTTTCTCAGCGTGGGTACTGATTTTACAGAATCAGAACCAGTCTTTGCGTTTTGACCGGCAGAGACGAACGAAGGGAGAATGGCGAGATTTCGGCCGTTCTTCGAGTGACGTGTGGGCTACCAAGGCGATCACCATCAAGCTCATCAGCCAAGCATTGACAATCGCCAGGAGATGGAAATGGAAAAGGCCTGGAAGCATCTGAGCCCCCGGTTGACGGGTGGATCCCCAAATGCCCCCGTCATTCTCCATTATTTGATCGAGCGCTCCTCTTGTTCCCCCTCGAGGGTCTCAAATCCTACCAAACCTTAAGGCCTCGGCGATTGCAATTTGCTTCATGCTGTAGGGGGGAAGAGGGAAAGCGATCGGAGGCGGATAGGCATTGTCTCGGCGGGCCGGGACGTGGGGATTGACGGAACTGCCGAGGGCGGCTCGCGCATGTAACGTGCGTGCTGACCCTGACCGGAGCTATTTTCTCGCTATGGGAATCGGCCGGGACTTTCTGTACCCAGATTGGCGTCTGAGGTATCGGCGGAGGGACATGCATTGGGCGCTTTTGGAAACCGAACACCATCGGCGTTGGCATCGGGGGTATGAATGCGTGTGGTATATTATTACCATGTACACCACACACTACTGTACACACTGTACACGGCCTTCCGAAGCTCGCGTGAGGCACTCGGCGCTGGGAGCTTGTCTTGCTTGCTGTGTTGGTTACAGTCGAAGCCTGTGCCTCTTTTAGGCATCGTATATACGATGAGTTTACTGGATAATTCCGAGTTTAGCGATGGATTGGGGGTTTTTTTTTGCGGGGGCCGATGGGGGAAACTGATGATGATTACATTATGGAAAGAAGCCAGAGAAAAAGGCTATTTGATAGACTAGATAGACTACGGGGCTGGGCCAAGCAAAGTTGACTGGGCTGCAGGAACGGTTTGGTTGCCAAGTTGCTACGGGGGGAGGAGGGAAGCCGACTGGTGAAGATGCAACGATGATGAGATTCAGACAGACGACATCAACGCCCAGCCAGCATGGATGGATGCATGGATGGCCCTTGGATGCCGACATCCGGGCTTGGGACTTGGAGAGCGGCGGTAGTGGCGGTGCGCAGCGGCGGTAGTAGTTAGGGTGAGGTCGGGTGAACGACAGCACTTCGTATAGCGGACCTTTTGTGAGAGTATTGAATGTGAATGTGCACTCATAGTACAGATCCGGTGGACAAGGAAAAGGTGAATGGGTTTGAGACCGATGGACTTGGGATTCTGGCCGTTGGAGAACGGTTCTATTCCTTCTCCTGGCGTTTCGTTTGAGCTCCTCGATGCGATACCATGCGGGTTGAATAAAACACCACCGCTCTCCCCGTACAAACTTGGTGAGACGACGACCGGCGGTGTTTTTTCTCAACCCCCTTGGATACTTACAGTGCTGATGCACTGTCGACCGCACAGACTGCCCTGTTTAGCAGTGTTCCAAATCGCAAATGGAACCACCAATCAATCACACGACGGCGCCGCCCTGGCTTCGCGCCCCCGTTCCAGTCCCAAACTCAACCCAGCTCGCCCACCTATAGTAGAACTGACTGACTCGCTCTCCCGCACAGTGTGACTGGCCGCCTGTTTAAAATACGAGGGATCTTGGTAAACGAAAAAAAAAAGAAAAAAGCTTACTTTATAACAATTTGTTGCCTTACCATATCTTCTTGTAATGGCGGATGGCAAAATGCAACAAATCGAACAAGAATCGGAGGCCGGATAGCTCCGTTGGACTAAACAGGATATGTTCCCCTTGTCTGGTTTTCCCCTGGCTGGTCCACCAACCAACCCACACAGTTCCAAGGGGAAAAAAGAAGGAAGGGAAAAAGGGCGCCAATCTTGCCCTACCCTGACGCGCTAGGCCCAGTCGGGATGCGACTCACCGCTGACCTTGACCTGATTGGGCAGAGGCTCGGCGAGAACTGGGTCTTCCCGGGACTTCTGGGCTTCTCCTTGGCAAGCTTGCTGTGCTGAGACCTGCTGGAGTTGCCCTTCCCAGGCCCACCTTCAGTGGATGGGTGGCCTTGGCCACAGCGGTTGTGTCGCCTGTCCATCGTATCTCCTGTTCTCCTGTTGGCCCGCTGGCTGGTCACTCCATCGTCCGTCCACTTAGCACTCAGTATTCAGGCCCATCTACTCCACCCTACTTGCTCACTCTGTCCATTCCGCAAATCCACCCGTCTCGTCTGTCTGTCCATCCATCCCAACCATCCCATCCGCCATCAACAATCAAACCCGTCCGCCTCCAATCCATCCAGCAAATTCATCGCCCGTCGACCTGAAATCCCCTCATCATCGCCTCCCCTCGACGACGCGCCCGATCCCATCCGTCCTCTCCCGCTCCTCGATTCTGCGCTCTCGTCCCTTCCGCCATTGACGCCCTCGACCGATTCTTCGCCGAACCCCTGGGAATACGGCCTGGTCACGACCCGACGACGTCCATCTCCTAGGGCACGCCCTCGTCGGCGGTTCCGGCCTTTCGGGGAGGCCCTCGCTCTGTCCTCACTATGGACCCTTCCAACGGCAAGGGGAATGACTTCGAGCGGCGCTCCTCCCTCCGGCGCTCCTTGAGAAACTCTTCCACCGCCAATGGCGCTCCCGACGACGACGATGACTACGACTTGAGTGCCATGATGGTCGCTGACGGCTTCCGACCAACCGATTACACCGCCTTTACAGCTGTCCCTCCTCCGACTTCGCAACCTGAACCTCAACCAGAGCAAGACGTCCCGTCGACACCACCAGCCCAAGCACAGCAGTTACCTCCCATCGGTACTCCGCTCCCTCAGCTTGCATCCGCTGCCAATGTCTCTCCTACTCAGAAACCCGACATGAGGACTCGTCCGTCCAGCATTTCGAAGCCACCCCGAAATCACGATTCTCTCGCTCTTCGAAATGAGGGATCAGGTACCTCTGCCGCTAGCCGAACTCATGTTGCCCGTACATCGAGCATTTCTTCTGAATCCCCGGTCATGCGAGTTGAGAGTCCTTACAGGGGACCATCAGGCCCCTCGCACCCCTATCAGATGTACCCTCAACGCACCATGAGTGTTGCAACCACCTCCACTACAGCGGCGGCGGCGGCGGCGATCATCCCGGAGGATAGATCCTACACCGGCCCTAGTGGTCCGACTCATCCATACGCCCTTTACTCTCAGAACACAGCGCCCACGGCCGAACCCACAGGGGATCCCATTCCCCTTGGCTTTGGTGGCATGGGAGGAAACTACCAACGACAACTTGGACCCGATGGAGAGGAAGCCGGTGACATGATCGGTCCATTGGGCCATATGGAGGAACTGCCGCCATACACCAGATACCCTGACAACGCCTTCGTCCCCAAGGCTGTAACCACACCTGCGACCACGACCGACACCGCCCCGAGCACGGATGTGACCCCAAGCACCGAACCCGCCTCTCCGGAACGAACAATTGCTGGCGCTGGGGGAATAGGCATGGCCACTCGAGATCCAGAATTCTCGTCGACCGAGGATGACCTTGGTATGCCGCGGACCCGTCCTTCGGTCAGGAGCAACGTGTCTGAGACAAGCCAACATGATGTCAACACGGCAGCTCGAGATGTGGCTGAGAAGACCCCCGAGAACAAATGGCAAAAACGGGCGAGGAAGAAGTTATGGGGAATTGTTCCATACTGGGCCATCTGCCTTCTGACTGTGGGCCTGGTTATCATGGGAATCATTATGGGCGCAGTGATTGGGACTATACTTACCCGGCACAAGAAGCCTCCCAAGGACCCAGAGTACGTTATTACTCTGACATTGTTCATGCACTAGGCCCACCCAGGAACTGACATTTCTAGATCCTCCGTTACGACGACGACGACGACGACGGTCGAGGTCCAGCCCTTCACTACCATCCCGATCGACTTGGCACCCATGGCCACGGGACATTACGGCTTACCTCCCTTCCAAGCCCGCGCAGAACCCAACGCGTGTTTTAGTGATTCCACCCTGGCCCAGGCTTGGAGCTGCAGCATGCAGTTCTCTTACTATACAATGGATGTCACCGTGAAGTCTGACGGCCTTGAAACCGAAGGATACCAGCTCTCCATGAACGCCATTGATGCCACCGACGCCGAGTTCATCTGGGGTACCCAACCTCCCAGCTTTAGCGACCCGATCACTCTCACCTTGGTCAACGACACATTTGCCCCTGAACGCGGCCCTGCTTGGTGGAGCATGATCACCTACAATAAGACTGTTATTGTGTCCGAGTCCGAATTTCAGTCCGTCAGTAAGCGCGGATGGCGCCCAGATGACGATGAAGACGAAGAAGAAGACGAAGACGACGAAGACGATGATGACGAAGAGCATTTCCCTCCTCCGCCTGGGTTCAAATCGAGGAAGGGCCCCGGTGCAAAGGCGGGCGACAAACCGTGGATTTGTACCTGGCCCGATGTGACACTTCAAGTTTTCATTTACCCGAAGCAAAAGTCGAGTAATCCTTTTGCCTCTACTACAACGACCGCAGACCATGGTTCATCTACCCCAAATCTATACGGCTCCTCTACTACCCATGGTTCTTCTACTACCACATCGGGCTCTACCGCTTCCTCAACCTCGAAAAGCGAGTTTGAGGATCCATCACCCACATATCCCAAGGTTCTGAAGATGGTGGAGCAGCGACATTGGTCCAAGAATTCTGCAGCCTCTTGCCGCCAGGTTGAGATTGACGAAGATGGCAAGAGCTGCCGGCCTGTCCGTGGTAAGGACGGAAATCCCGTTGAGGTTACTATTGTTGAGAATGGATCAACCAAGTCGTCGAAGCGTCAAGAGAGCCAGCGATATATACCGAAGCGGTGGTACATCTTGGATCTACTCCGGCGAGGAGGATCATACGAACTGACCCCGTGCGGCTGTTTATGGTTGGCGACATGAACTGGGGAAACTTATGAAGGAAAGGCCTCTCGCCTTGACATAATTGCGTGATATTTTCATCAGCATTGGCATATTCGGGTCTGGGTTACAACAGCGAGCTACGATTTGTTCCTTTGTCTTCGAGATCGGCGTTACGTGACGAAAAATCTGGTTGTCTGTCTTAATGACAACGATTTTCTGTATCTCATTTGTTGGGGTTATGCTTGGGAGCCTGTTGTATGCGGTATTGTTCATATTTTGGGGAATGGCTTTGTGGACGACTCATGTTCGGCCACTGTTGGATGGAAATGGGTCGGGAGTTAAGGCGGCTGTCCCTTGTTAAATGGGTCATTGGGACAGTTTTTGGATGTCATACGGATTTACCGAGCTGCTCTTTTGTCTTTCGCAACGGTGCGAAGCAGACTTGGTGAGTGAGGAGGGAGTGAGAGTGCATACAAGTGAGCACCAGGAAAGGCAATGAAACACCGCGGTGCAATTTGGGTTGCGGCTCTATTGAACACATCTAGAACAGGTGGGAAGGGGCTTTTACCGATTCGTTCGAGTGCGAGCGCGGCCGTATGCGGCCACTATTGTCCCAATAGTGTATGGTTATTAGGAACATATATGATTGTATTAGGACGGTACCCATGTCCAGGAACTGGCATTTGAGGGTTGGGAATAAACACATGTTTGTTTTGAATACTTTGTTCGCGCGACCAAGCAAGTACAGTGTCGTTGTGCTAGCATCTGTGTTTTGAGCTGCGGCCTTCACAATGTTTATTGAACGTCTTTCGACCTTTTTGGTGATGAAGGGGAAAAAGGGGAGTTGCATGGCGGCGGCTCATTGAATAATGGATTTGTTGTCACGATGGACGAGCGGATGGCATCTTACAGCGGTGTGAATAGTAATACTCTTGAATTTGTTTGTTAGACGTCGTCCCGCTTAATCTGCAAAGTGGATGAGGCCGTCATGCCTCTCCTCCTCTAGCTATGAGCCACGTTCTTCATGTCAATTGTAACGCATAAGTCTTGATGCAACACATCTGTGTTGCTCTGCTATGCCAGTTCCTCAAACTATCCTCGGCTATGAACCTTTTTCTACGACGTGATCTGACTAAGATGGTGCGTACAGGAGCCGGGACGAGAATGCTGTGAACGCCGTGATGAAGCGTTAGGGAATACCGTGGGCGAGTCCCAGCCTGTTGACCCGATGGTATATCCGTTCGTTTGCCCGTCTAGGGCACAAAGTTTTGCGGGAGTGCCGGGGGAACTAGGCCGATGTTGGGTTGGAATAACACTCCTAGGTCCCGCGGTGTCGACCTGCGTAGTGCGCAGGCGTCACTGGGTCGCGTTGGGAGACTTGGTCTCGCTGTCTGGCGTCTCGCGGACCTCGTTGTCGACGATATCCTTGCGTCCATCACGGAAGTCGCGCATCAGGGAGAGGAAGGTGGAGTTCTTCCACTTATCGCCGTCCTCGTGTTGGACCGACTCGAGAAGACGCTCGGCCGCTTCGGATACGTCCGACTTGGCCTTGGGGGCCTCGGATTGCTCTGGAGCCAAGGTCTGGGGATTCTCAAGAGAGAGGTTCGCCATGTTGGAGGCTTGCAGATCAACCGCAGAGGTGTTATCGAGACGGGACTCGGACTCGGACTCGGGTTGAAACGACTCGGCTTCCTTGAAGGCTGCTTCGTTGAGCTCCATCTCGTTAGCGATCTGCTCCATGATGGCGTCGACGTCCTCCGTGGCACCGGCGCGGTCACCGTGGACTGCCATCCAACGGTCCATCTCCTCGTCGAACTCGGCCTCGGCGGCGGGGCGCTGGGCGGAAGCGGAATTGGGATCAATTCGGCCGCCGTTAGTGGGGCCGTAGAGCGGCGCGTACCCGATATTTGGCTGGGTGAAGGGGGTTTGGTAGGCGAGCTGAGAGTTGGCCTGGGCCATGGGTATCTGGCGAGTCATGGACATCTGGTGAGCCATAGGCATCTGGTGAGCCATGGGCATCTGACGGGCCATGGGCATCTGATGCGCAGCCTGGGGAAAGGCATTTTGGGCTTGGAGGGACTGCTGGGGTCGCTGCTGGGTGAAGCGACTAAAGTCAGCGGCCCAGTTGCTCACATCGACAGCAGGCGCAGCGCCCGGGGCATGAGGCACTGGTCCCAAGGCGGTGGCATGGGCGGACAGGCGGCCGGCAGCGTGGTGGTGAGGCATGTTAGGGAGGGTAGCGGGACCCTCCATGAAGGAGTTGAAGCCATCTTGGCCTTGTCGCGCCTGTGGCGCAGATCGAAAGGACTGCGCAAGGTGTTAGCAGTGAAGATAACGGTGGTTGTTGGGTTGGGTTAGTCAAAAGGGCTTCTTACACCCTGAGCTTGGCCGGCGCGATTCACCAGGCGGTCTTGGTGCTGGCTGACATCGCGAGACTGGTGGTCGATGAGGCGCTTAAAGGGAGTTCCGCCGCTGCAAGAAGCGTCGGCCATGATGAGGGAGGAGAAGCAGCGGCAGCGACTGCAGAGGGGAAGGCAAATGTAGAGGCAAATGTAAAGGCAAATGCAACTGTATTTGCAGTGGTGAGCGTGGGCGTGGTCCGGTTGAGGCGAACTGGCGAGATGATGAAGCCGTAATGTACCTCGGCGAAGGCGGGGTGGCAAGGATGGACTTAAATAAGAAAGGGAGCCAGAAGACGAAGAAGCAGAAGACGAAGACGAAGAACAAGGCGAAATAGGAACGTATTAGAGTGTTTGGATGTTGAATGGAATCTGGAGATGATCAAGGAGAAACACAAAAAAGGACAGGACAGTATAGTACAGCAGCAACAGCGATGTGTTGTGTTGGAGGCAAGGATGCAAACAAGAAGTTGACGGGACAAGACAAGCCGAGAATGACGAACGAGCGTCTTCCAATGTCCGAACCACGGCCGGTGGCTCGTGATTCCCTCCGCTCTGCCGTCCGGGGAAGCCACGCGCCGAGGGACGGCACTAGTCCAAGTTTGGTGGCGTGCTTCCCCCATCGGCAGGTGGGGGGTGAGGGTCATGCTTTTGCCCACGTGACCATCGATTCTGCGGCCAACTGTCACCACCGCCACCAGGCGCGAGCCCAAGGGAGCTCCAGCTCATGGGCGGTATCGTGTCCTTCTGTCGGTCAACTTCGCAAAATCCCACTCTCCCACTGTGCGCTGAACCTCTGGCGCTGAACCCGACAACATGGTATGTCCATTGCCTCTGTGAGGACTGCCGCAATCGCTGTGGACCATCGACCATCCGTCTGCGGAATCCCGAAAGCTAACTCCTGGTCCTGGTACCCCTTAGGCGGCGCAAGTCATCTCCAACTCCGGTCATGATGACATGATTGTACGTTTTCTCCCTCCGCTTCGATGCAATCCGAAGTTGCGCAATGCCCTGCTGCAGCTCTCTGCCAACCGAGCAACCTCCCGTTCTCACCCCCAACTGCGCTGACAGACGAACCCTCCAGCATGATGCTGTCCTCGACTACTACGGCCGCAAGCTGGCTACCTGCTCCAGCGACCGAACCATCAAGATCTTCGAAATCGAGGGCGATGCTCAGCGCTTGGTCGAGACCCTCAAGGGGTGAGTGTGCTCTGCTGTTCCCGCTTGATCGCTGCAAGAGCGCTAACAATGGCTGTTTGATAGACACGAGGGTGCTGTTTGGTGCGTCTCCTGGGCGCATCCCAAGTACGGAAACATCCTGGCGTCGGCCGGTTACGACGGAAAGGTCTTCATCTGGAAGGAACAGGGCGGCCAGAATAGCTCATGGCAGCGCATCTACGACTTCCCCCTGCACAAGGCCTCGGTCAACATTGTGTCCTGGTCTCCCCATGAGGCCGGTTGCCTGCTGGCTTGCGCCTCGTCCGACGGAAACGTGAGCGTTCTCGAGTTCAAGGACAACGCCATTGACCACACCACCTTCCCTGCCCACGGCCTTGGCGTAAACTCCGTCTCTTGGGCTCCGGCCACCACCCCTGGCAGCATCGTCAGCAGTGCCCCTGGACCCGCCGCCACCGGCAATCGACGCTTCGTCACGGGCGGCTGCGACAACGTGCTCAAGATCTGGTCCTTTGACCCAGCTTCGCAGTCCTACAAGCAAGAGAGCGAGTCCCTTACCGGCCACAGTGACTGGGTGCGCGATGTCGCCTGGTCCCCCACCGTTCTGCAGAAGTCGTACATTGCCTCCGCCTCGCAGGACAAGACGGTCCGTATCTGGACCTCAGACCCCTCCAGCCCTGGCCAGTGGGACTCCAAGGTGCTCAACTTCGAGGCGGCGGTGTGGCGTGTTAGCTGGTCGCTCAGCGGCAACGTGCTTGCCGTCAGCGGCGCCGACAACAAGGTGTCGCTGTGGAAAGAGAACCTCCGGGGCGAGTGGGAGTGCGTCAAGTCGATTGAGGAGTAGAGTTAACGCGGCAACCAGTGCAACTAGTAGAGCAAGGCGTTCAAGGCAAAAACGGGTGGATTCACTACGACCTCTTTGTCCTGGTTTTTGATGCGAAGTGTAAACGGGGCTGGCCCGGCCCGGCCCGCTTCTCTAAACCCATGGCATGCCTACAGGGGGATATACAATTTTGGAGAAGGCCTGGATGCGAAGATCTGGGGATGAGTTGGACCGAAGGTATGGCGGTTGTGTTGGGACTCGAGCACCATCATCAATAGTTGATCACGGCCACCATGAAGACGTGGGCGTGGTGGAATAGTAATCGACTAAAACCTATACACATTTACGCTTGTATCTCTGACGTACGCTTTTGTAACTGACCGCTAATTTTTTTTTTACAGCAGAACTAGAGTGTAGATCCTACCATACCCGCCTTAACGCCGTATCGTTTCGTTCATGCCAATAGTCATAACTTCGTGTTGCGAGTGGCTCCCCTTTCTGGTCTTCCGTGTGGCCGTCCCTGTCCGACTGCGCCTGTCCGCTCTAATATAATTCTGAGATACGACGCCGATCCATCATGCAAGAAAAAGCCCCATAACTACGGCCGCGATGGTCACGACCACAGCGCCCAACCGCGGGGGAAAGAACTGAGACGCGGCGCTGTCATCGTCACTGCCGCTTTCGCCCTGGTCAGGGGCGCTGCCGTTTCCGCCTTCGCTGGCGTCGCTCCCATCGCGGCTCAGCACAAAGATCTCGCCCGTGCTGTCGGAGCTGAACCACAGGCGGTCCTTGGAGTCCCAGGCGAGCCCGACGGGTCGGAAGCAACCGTCAGGGCAGTTAGAGAGGTCTGCATTGCGCAGGATCGGCGTGGCCGCCTCCATGCTGGTCGACGACTCCACCGGCCGGCCGTCTTTGAAGGAGACGCTGGAGATGACGTAGCCGACGGGGTCATCGCGATTCCCTGGTGGTTGATTGTGAGAAACGATGGTGACGGTGGGATGGGGGACTGCTCTTCAGACTTACAGCTTCCGTGGAAGGAGAGGTATGCTCTCGTGCCGTCCTCGTTGAACTTGATGTCGAGAGGTGCCGTGTGGGCTTGGAATGCGAGGACGGGGGGCACGTACTCGGTGTTGCACTGGTCGTCGCTGAGGATGGTGACCAAGTCGTCATCGTCGGCCCGGTCGGCGGGGAACTGGTCGCCGGTGTCGAGGTCGCCGAGGTCCGGGAAGTTGTCCGTCGACCAGATAGTGTAGCAGAGCGGGTAGCCGTAGTTGCCGCCCTGGTCCTCGTCGGAGCTGTTGAGGTAGCCGTGGAAGTTGAGCTCCTCGCCGGGGTTGTCCTCGTGGATGTCCTCGCCGTGTCGGCGCAGGTTGTCGACCGAGTTCTCGACGGACCAGACGCCGCCGGTGGCCGGGTGCTCGACCACGCCGACGGAGTTGCGGAGGCCCCAGCCGAGCAGTCTGCCGGCGCCGAAGGCGAGCGGGCCATTGTCCCCGGCGGCGGTGACGTTGAAGGCGCGGAGCTGCGAGTGGCCGGACTTCTTGTCGGCGGCGGCGGCGTCGTCGTTGCCCTCGCTGCCGCGGGACACGAGGAGCAGGTCCGGGTGCTTGCGCGAGAGCAGCAGCGTGCGGGTGGTGTGGCCGGCGTTGCTCATGTTGGCGACGAGGGTGCGGGCCGACGACGTGTCGAGGCGGGCGGAGGCGGCGTCGTAGGACCACGAGTAGACTTCGTCTGTGGAGGAGGCGTAGAGGGTGCGGCCATCTTGGGAGAGGGCGATGCCGTGGTTGAGCTGACGTTGGGTGGTTAGCAGGGGTGTTGTAAAGCAGGTGAGGATTGGATCTTTTGGTGTTTTGGATTGGATCTTGGCGTGGCTGCTGCCACGCGAGAAAGGATCATTGGTAAACTCACATCCTCGTTCTTAACTAACGTCTTCTTGTCCTTGACTTGTAAACACGTCCCGCCATCATCCTGCAGCGAGAGATGCACAATGCCGACGCCCGAGTCGACAACGAGTAGCGCGCCCTCGGTGTCGAACAAGATGCCCCGCGGCCGCTCGAGCTCGTTTGCGACGAGACGATAAGACCAGCCATCAGCGGCGACGGGCTTGTCGTAGGCGACAGAGAGATCGTTGGAACAGCTATCAGATGCTGCGGCGGCGAAGGAGACAAAGGAGACAAAGGAGACAAAGAAGACTGAGGTGGTGAGGGCGACGGTGAAGGCGGTGGCGAGGGAAGCCATTTTGATGACGGTGTGAATGCGGCGGGGACGGAGAGAATGGCCTCGGTTTCTTTTTTGGCGACTGAGGATGAGGGAATGGAAACGCAGATTCAAGGCCGGATCATCGTGAACGAGCTTGGCTGCCAATGTCATGCACAAAGGGTTTTAAGGGTTCTTGGCCGACAGGTCTTTGTCCACGGGTGTTGGTGGTATCTTAAGCATAACCAGTTGGCCCACGGAGGCGCATCTCGGGGCCAAGGAAGGTAGGTAGTCGAGACATGCATATGGACAAGCCGCACAATTACTGGATTCGTACTCGCACACACCCACGCACACACCTACGCACACACCTACGCACACACCTACGCACACACGCATCTATGAGAAATGCACACATGCAAACCTCCCATGACCCGCTGAGCTCCCAGGCCGTCCTTCCTAAGCCAGCGCTTCCGCAACGGTCCGGGGCAATCACATGGGCGTCCCGGAACCGAAATGGGCCGTTGGACTAGTTCGACAGAAGGGTCGGTTTTCGATGACAATGCTACGCCAACGGGCTTTGGATGTGGATGTGGCAGCTATTCTGTTCCCCTCACTCCATTGGCCTCGGTGCGATGCTCTAGAGCGAGAAGCTGCAGCAAAACTCACTTCTCCTCCGTTGAGGCGTTGTTGCGTCTCTTGACTCACAGGAACCATGTGTTGGTTCCACCGTGGCAACTAACCTGACGTTGCAGGAATAACCAAAAACGTCATACATAGTACACGAACACTTGATGCTTCGTACTCGCTTGCCTCTTCGTCACTGCCAAAACCTCCCCTCCGATATGACCGAACCCGAGTCCGGGAATCGACCCGGCGGAGAGTGGATCCCTTCATCGCCTGGTCGGATCATGACCCCGCAACTTCTGGAGTCCAGCAAGGCTACAAGGGCCAGCCACCTTCGGTTAGCCTTAGGCTGCCACCCACAAGCCCATGACGTGACCACTCACGTCCCAGCTAGAACTGGCGGTGGAGCATTCCCCTGAGGAGTTAGGCCTGTGCTCTCAGTTGTCCGTCCCCATTCATACCTAATACACGACGGCTATTTTGGTGACGATTAATAACTTCGATCAGATGGATGCTGAAAAGGACACCAACGCGCTAGCTGGGATTTCGGCCTCCACTCAGCAACTAGCCATCGAGATCGAGAAAATCCGCCATCAGAGAGGCGCTGACAATGTCGCCATACAAGACCTCCTGGAGCGTCTCTACAACGCCATCTGCGATCTCTCCGAGTTCAAGCGCGCCTCACCTGTCCCAGAGGACAAGATCATTGATGCCGACAAAGCTTTACTTTCTGTCTGGTACGGCCTTTTTGCACCCATCCGCGCCTTGTCGTCATGGATGCCCAAGCCCGAGGGCCGCTTTCTCGGCTCGCGCATGATGCTCTTTGTCATGCAAGCGTGGATCTTCCAGGAGGGGCTTCCCTTTGACCTCGAAGAGTCGCAGGTCAGCCGAGACCGGGTGCGGCTGCAAATTGACTTCTTCCTCGCGCTCGATGAGGCTCTGCTGGCGAACTTCGGCATCATCTGGGACGAGAGCGAGCGTAGGGATGACTTTCGCTGGGCCACGACCCACCTGGGACGTGATGGTCAATCTGTCCGCACCGACTTCAACAAAGCTGCTATGCGGGCTCTGTCTCCCGAGGAGCTATGGGAAGTCCCGGGGATGACGACAAAGCAGCATTGGGTACCGCAGTCAAACGACGAGCCCATTTACGACCAATTTGAACATGCTACGAGTGTAACGTACGGGGAGCCTGACACTCAAGGCGGAAGACAGCCCATCATCGGACAGACGCTGTACTCCGAAGGGCCCCTCCGCTTCCACATGATGTATTGCCTGATTGACAAGGACGACCCGAAGAAGGAAACGTGGTTGAAGGGGCCCAGGCTCTTGCGGTCCATGCAGTTCGTCCTCGACGCGCGCCAAATTCTCTACCCGAGGCAGGTCAGGGAGAGAAACAAGGTCGCACGGGAGGTCCTGGAATGGAGGCTCCCCATGGAGCTACTGCGTCAGGTGCTTGGGTACCTCGAAACGCCCGATAGACACCCGTATCTAGCTGCACTAGACTTGACGCTCGTGTACCGCCCGTTGATGGCCCCGCCAGCGGCGTGTGTTGAATGCAATAAGAATCGGGAGGCGGTGAAGGAGAAGAAGGGGAATGATGACAAGAAGGACGATGACGAGGAGATGGTCGATCAGGACAATGACGAAGACGACGATGCTGACAACGACGACGATGATGTTGAAAATGACGGCAACTCCGAAACATGTGAGGAGATGACCTGTCCCGTGAAGAGCTTCACCGTTTGGAACTTGGCATTGCGCAGGTTCCACACATTTCATCCCCATGGTGGCATCCTCGCCTTGTGTGAAACTCACGACATCTGTCCAGGTCACCACGAGGACGACTTCTGGCAAGTTGGCAGCGAACGACGTCTCCGTTCCCACCTGGAAAACACCGTCGCCGACCGCTTGGCCCCCCACGACGAGGTCGACTCTGAGTACACTGAGTACTCCGAGGACGAATTCGGCTACTTCGCAAGTTTCGCCATCTTGGAAGCCGCTGGCTTTGCATCCATGGGGACCTTGAAGGACCTTCAACACGGCGACGAGGAACTGATTCGTCAATGGGCCGAGCTGCCGCGGTACGGCCTGGACGAGAAGGACTTTGAGGCGGAGCGGGCCATGGTGGGCGGCACGATGGGCCTGCTCAACGTCATGTTGCACAATAGGTCGGTTGTGCCTGTGTTTAAAAAGGATGGATCTCACCAGGGGAGCTCGCCAGATGAAGCTACGTGGGTCTGGGGATGGACGACGGAGCATGAGGAGAAGGCGGTGTCTGCTCTGAAAATGCTGCATAATTCTTGTGAATGGTGTTAGCCGTGCGTTGACGGGATATTTTGGATACCATCTGGATATACTTTACAATGTTTGATCGTTGTCTTTGCTCTCGCTTCGGCTTCGGCTTCGTGGCTTGCTAGTGACATTGCTGGTGCGAAGAGTACACAGATGAGAGGTCGAGACCTGAGTACACTCTGGGAAGATACTCTATTGGATAAATTGAGCAGCTCAGTACATGATGGGGTCACTAATGCCTAACTTAGACAAAGCTCCTGACAGGTCGGCGAGGATGATAACCTTGCATACCACAAGTAGGCTGCGCAGCCGGCGGCATTATGGTCTTGCAAAAGCAACATCAAAACAGACCATGCATGATAGCTGAACCTGCTTCGGTCAGCTTTTGCGTGATAGTCTCAGATGACTTGTTGACTAGGGTTAACTAGGGTTAACTATTGGCAGATATATTTATTCATGACCCAAGTGTTGGCTTGACTGTTTATGCAATGCTACACGTCTTCACCTGCGTCTGTCAACACGACTGGCTCCCACTTTCCAGGTTGGGTCTGGATTCGGAAGCTGATGGCCTTCCAACGTGCTCTTCACCTCTTTTTGCGCCTTTTAGCTAATGACTCCTGAGAAATCAATTCCTATGATGCCATCCTTATTTCAAAAACCTAATTTTGTATGGTCAGATCAATTGGCAAGCCTCGGTTATATCTAACTATACTAGCTATCAGGTATTGCAAGGTCCGGGAACTTCTGCTAGAATGGAAGAGCGGCTAATTATGCTTCTGGGATTGTTAGTTAAAGAGAGATAAGAACACGCTGTTATAATTTGTAAAAGGTTTATTAGTTGCTATCAGTGATATGCTGATTATGACTGAAACCCTTGAATATTATAGGTTAGATACATTGAGGCCTTGAGAATGAAGGGTGGTATATACAGCACTAAATAGGTGCTTTACTATTGATGCTGCAGGGTAAGTTTGCTCAATTCTATCCAGGAGGTGAAAGCAGCAGGAGAGCCTTCTTTCACTCAGCTCCCTGACATTCGGTTCTGTGGACTTAAGTGAAGAAATAGAGCTGAGCATGGCCGGCATGATGAGAGGCACCACTGTCGGGGGTACATACGTGATGACAGTGTCGTTGTGATATGACTTGACGATTCTGATGATTCCGTCTGTTGCTGCTTCGGTCATCTCTTTGTCACCAGTAAGTTGACATATCGCAATTATTGCAGCGTTTTGGCAGAGCTGCAGGTGGCGACTGCACAGCGAAAGTAGTAAACTCGAGTTGGTGTCTGCTTGGACTTGCAAACTGTCTCTGAGGCAAAATGCCAGGACGGATGGCTGATGGGGTCTGGATGAGAGAGACTGATATTGATGTAAGGAGTGGGCAGTTGAAACCGAGCTTCGCCACATCTTTTCGAACCCTTCCGCCTCTGTTTCGGAATAAATTCTGTTGCCGTGGAGCTTCACATCTCGAAATCGACAGTCGGCTACTGCAAGCAGAGTGGTGCTGCACGCTGCTTCATCGAGACGTAAAGGCCTACCCATGGTGTAGGACAACCATGCGTCTCGAAACATGCAGCAGTGCCACAAGTTTCTCCAGATGTCGTGCTCAGCTTTGGAGATATGCTGAGTCTCAACAGGTACGCGATGAAGACCAAGCGTCTGGGCGAAACCGAAAGCAATGCCGGACCAGTACCAGGACTGCTTGATATCCTCGGCGTCATCGAACCAGAAGCTAAGGAGGAGGGCAGATTGGATGAGCACGAGCTTGTCGTTTTCGCCGCTGAGATCGAAAAGCACTTTCCCGCGCATCACGAACGATGCCTTCGTTTCTTTTCCGGAACATGCCTGTACGTAACTTGCGCTGACTGAGAACATGCTCCATATGAGAAGAAGATTCATTCTGTCCAGCCCGCCGTCCGCGTGATCTCGTAAGAAGGAGGGTCCATCGAGGACTGGAAATATAGGGTGAACAAAATTGAAGTAGGCTGCGAGAAGGTCGTCGCTCTCGGCCGGAAGTTCGAAGCAGCCTTTCAGTTTCAGGTATTCTAGGTCTTCTGGGTTGAGGGCGGCATCGGCCGTTCCGTTGACTGTAACATGGCGATGTTTATGGCTTCCTGGCTTTAACATGTCCAGTACGGAGCCGTAGCCACTTTCGCCAACATATATCGATGTTGTCCTGGAGCTTGGCTGTGTGATGACTGATGCGACAATTCTGGCCTGATCAACGTGGGAAACCAAGCTTGAGATATCCAGCGTATCAGATACACCTTCTGTAGGATTAATGCCGACATTCTTCTTGCTCCTGTTTGTGGCTCTGTGCAAAATCAGTGCATCGCACTGAAAATAGAATAAGAAGAGCTGACCTATACGGCTTCCGAGTCCGCAGCGTGCACTCTGAGCCCCGCTCCCGGCAATTTGAACATGGCCTCGTAGTCGTATCCAAGTCGCATCGAACTTTGCGCTGGTGACATGTCGAGCACACGTCTACCGCGCGTTTCCGCGGCATTCTTTGGGTGGATCTGCTGAACCTGGCACAGTGACCGCATGTGATACTGGTGAGAGTCGTGGAAGGCGGATAGTCCACCTTTATTCGATGCCGAATATACCGAAGGGGAACGCGCGGGGAGTGGCTTGTAGCATCCTGGGCCTCAAAATGACGCGGCTTTCTTCATCCTTCCGACAGTCCCGAAGGCTTTGAAGTGCCGGATCGACAGTCTAGCTTTGATTAGTGCTGGTAAGGCTGACGCGATGCGGTAGTTTCGCTAGCTTCGGTAAATTCGGTATTTTCAACAATATGGTGCTTGGCTTCTTTTACACGCAACTTGGCTTAGGATGAATGCTTGATGCTCGCGGTGTATAAATATCTGTCTCGGAATCACCTTAAATCTGATTTAATCTTCATCATTCTAACGTCCTCGTCTTCAAAAATGAGATTGCAACGTATTGCAGCTTGCCTTGTGGCAGGCAGATTGACAATGGTCACAGCCCAATCTGCGCAAGAACTCATTGATTCAGTGTTGAACCCTGACCCAAGCGCATCGACGTACGCATCCTATGGGACAGAGATATATTACAATGCTACTTTGTACAACCAAACTTCCAGCATATCGACAAACTACAACAAGCTGGAAGCTGCTGCCAAGTTACGGCTGCGTCCCGCTGCGTATGACTACGCCGCAGGCGGCGCAGGATTGGAAAGGACAGTTGCCGCAAACCGAGCCGCTTTTGACAATGCAAGTAGCTTTCATATAAGTTTGTTGGTCTATATATAAGTCCCCAATTCTAACAGCTGTCAGTGGCACATTGTTCCTCGGGTCATGCGCCACGTGCTCCCAAAGCGAAATCTCACCACATCCATCTTCGGAATGACCATACCAGCACCAATCGTGATGGCTCCCGTGGGCGTGCAGACTCTGTTCCATCCCGATGGAGAGCGCGCCACAGCAAGAGTGTTTGGAGAGCTGGGACTGCCGTTTACCTTAAGTACAGCATCGAGTACCGGCTTTGCAGATGTCGCGGAGGCAAATGGGGATCATCCGCGATGGTATCAGCTCTACTGGCCCTCCGACGACGATCTGACCCGGTCATACCTAAAGTCCGCAAAGAAGAACGGATACGATGTCCTAGTTGTGACAGTCGATACTTGGGACTTGGGATGGAGAACCCGTGACCTGGATCGAGGATTCTTCCCCTTTATTCACGGTATTGGAGTGCAAATTGGGCTCGAGGATGCCTGTGCACACGAGAAACTTGGATTTGACCCTTTGTCGGCTAATGCAACGGCCGAACAAAAACAGACGGCAGCACTGTATCACGTCATTACAACGTCAAGGGGAGTCTCCCCGATATGGGAGAACCTGCCGAAGTTGAGAGAAGCTTGGGGGGATGGGCCGATCGTTCTTAAAGGGGTCCAGTCGGCAGATGACGCTAGGAACGCTGTTGAACATGGAATCGACGGCATTATCGTGAGCAACGTAAGGAAATCTACCATGGAGGATTGCACTATTTACTAATGTAACGCAGCATGGGGGACGCCAAATCGACGGGGCTATTGGTTCCCTCGACGCTCTGTACGAAATCTCGAAAGCAGTCAAGGGCAAGATCACGATTGGCTTTGATGGTGGCATCCGTTCAGGAGCAGACATGTAAGCCTCCTATCTTCGGGTCCTGTGGCAACCCCTAACAATGTTTTAGATTTAAAGCGATTGCGCTGGGTGCGGATTTTGTTCAGATCGGCCGTCCTGTTCTGTGGGGATTAGCTCTCGAAGGCGCACAGGGTGTTCGGCATGTGATGAAATCTCTGTTGGCCGAGTTCGATCTGACTTTGGGTCTGTCAGGCTGCGAGAAAGTTCAAGAGCTGAATCAATCTTTTATTGTTGCTAGATAAATATCATATACAAATTTCTCAAGTTTTTTATAAAAGTAAGACCTAGTATATTTCGTCCCTGCTTAGTGTTTATCAATACTGATGGTGAACACTGACTGTTGACTATGCCGCCTCTTGTTAGTTTGATCATGATCGTGTCGAAGCAGCTTCTAACCCGCGAAGAAATTAAAAACATATTTCCATGAACTGTACATGTTGTGGTAGCCTTCGGGACTCCTTTCTAGGACACGACAGGCAGATCGGAGCTTGGTAGGAACAGTCTCTGAGCACTGAGGTAACAGGTATTACCGTACCAGCCAGTAGGCCAGCCTTGCAACCTGCAAGGGATTCTCTGCAGACGTTGATTGACTTCCTTGCTTGCTCGAGTCATGGCCTGGCCCGCCTGCATCTGTTCACCAGTGTTGGGGCAAACTGATTGCTCCCCAACTTCTCTTTAAACTCGCAAAACCCTACCCAATGATAATGCTGAGTCTAGGGTCAGAGGCCTTGGCGCATTGCGAAAAGATCGATAGACCACCGTCGATCAGCAAGAAATGAGACCATTTCTTCACGGTGCCAGTTCAACAGATATTCATTCTCTCTACTCTACCCCGCCCAGCTCTAACCCCGAAACCGGATTAGGGAATTTCCGTCGGAATTGATTAACCTTGGCTAACTCCTCAAGACCCTCAAGATTACCACGGCGTAAGAGGCCCAAAGAGATAAGAGAAGGCACTACCACAATTAATCAAGAATATCAATAACAATCCGTTTGAGATATCGTTGACTATGGCAGGGCCCTTTGATATAGTCGTGTATGGGTCGACTTCGGGCGCAATTGCCACTTCCATACAGGCCGCTCGTTTGGGTCGGTCAGTGATCCTCATTTCGCCGTTGGAGCATATTGGTAAGTCTTCTACAGATTGAGCGTCTACACATACTTTAAGGATCCTGACAAGATGTAAAGGTGGCATTCAAGTGAACGGCCTGGGCGCGACGGATATCGACAACCAGGCCGAGTTCCAAAACAGTACTACTCTAGGCGGTATCAACCTTGAGCTTCATCAACGCATTAGCAAGTATTATGACAGACTGGAAAGATTGAATGAAGTGGCCGAGAAAAAGTTAAAGGACCCGGATGTCTGGCGATTTGAATCAAGAGTCACTGAGAAAATCATCTCGGATTGGTTAGATGAACACCCTGCTATTTCTATTGTCAAGGTGAGTTGAGTTGCGTCAGTGAGACACGATCTGTTAAGAAGCTAATTGAGACAGTCTCCGTTGGCAGAGGACAATGTGATTAGGAGAGAGGGAAATCTCATCAAAAGCGTCCGGCTCGCTAACGGGGACACTATTACCGGCAAAGTCTTTGTTGAAGCATCGTACGAGGGAGATCTCCTTGCTGCAGCAGGCATCTCTTGGGTGCGAGGTCGCGAAGCATCAAGCGTCTTCAACGAGTCTTTGGCTGGGGTACGAGAAAAGACTTCCTATTGCCAGATCGAGGTCGACGTGGACCCTTATATCCGTCCAGGAGACCCATCTAGTGGACTCCTCTATGGTATCTCCGATGAGCCGTTTGGAAAACCTGGCGATGGCGACTTGCACTTGCAATCTTACTCTTACCGGCTGCCGCTGACTGACGATCCGGCAAACCGGGTACCTTTCTCGAAGCCTGACGGATACGATCCGGAACACTACGAGCTACACCGTCGATACATTCGTGCAGGGGGTGAGTTCTACATACCACGCAAGCGCCTCCCCGGCGAAAAGACGGACCTCATTGGTTCTGAAGGAGCACTTTCTACTGATCTTCTCGGAATGAACGACGACTGGCCCGTTGCAGGGCACAAAGGACGCAAACGCATCTTGGAGGACACAGCCAGATTTACCAAAGGACTCCTCTGGTTCATCTCCACAGATGAGAGCGTGCCAGTGAGTGTCAAAAATTATTCAGGGGAGAAGATTGATCCCAAAGCGCTAACTGATGTTAAGGAATATTATCGTAAAGAATGGACCCGATTTGGCTACTGTCGTGATGAGTTCCCCGACAACGACCATTTCCCCTACGAGCTCTATGTGCGCGATGCTCGACGCATGGTGTCCGACTACATCATTACAGAGGCTACTGCATCGCGTGACGGCGGAGAACCTCTCGTGTTGGATCCCGTTGCCGTGGCGTACTGGCCAACCGATACACATAGCGTGCGCCGCATCTTACGAGATGGCAGAGTCCATAACGAAGGATTCATATTCAAGGACGGACACAAGTGGAAGCCATTTGGAATCGCCTATCGTGCATTAACGCCGAGAAGGAGCGAGGCTGAGAACTTCATCACAGCCACTTGTCCAAGTTCATCGCATGTTGGATACGGTGAGTCAAGAGGGTTCTGCTTAAACTAATGTTTGTATGAGATCAGCTGACTGTGGCGTAGGTGCGGTAAGATTGGAGCACCAGTTCTATGCTATCGGCCAGGCTTGCGCCAATGCATGCGATATTTCCTTGTCTAATGGCCTCGCGATGCAAGACGTGCCATACGAGTCCTTGCGTGAGAGATTGTCATCACAAGGAGTAATTCTGGACGCGTCGATCGTCGGTGTCCCGTCATTCAGTGATGAAGACTGAAGACTGTAGATGTAGAGTTACAAGTTACAGATTGAGGCATGGATGGGTTTCTCAGATAAAACACTTTAGAGTTGAAACAGACTAATATGTTCACGTCAACATTGGATTGAAGATTGATTATGTAGATTTGCTTCGCCCATGATAAGTTAGGGTCGGATTGTGGATCAAACAAAGGAACAGAGGTAATAGTAAACCAACCAAAGGATTCTTCTTAACTACGTTAAAATACATCAGTTAATCTGGATAGTTGTTTTACCTGAAAACAAACCATCAAGAAATGCCCTTGACCGCCCCTGTGCTTTTCACCCAACGGTCAACTTGTCCAAACATGTGTGTAGCGTAATGGCTGTCTTTCTACAGTGTTGTTGGGAGAGCTGATACACTGTGTATGCATCCTACCAGGTCTTGCTCCACAAGCGAGTCATTGGAGCATCCGTTTGTGGGGGTATGTCTCCCCTTGTAGATGAATCACTCGAGTTTTCAAATATCTCAGCAAATTCTCACTGTAGAGTAAACATGGCGTGGAGAACGAAGAAGGAGGGGAGACAAACTTTGTCCCCTGACGCCGATATCTGTCTAAGATGGCCTGTCTATAAAGCTGACGGACCTCCGCTGAGCGGAATAGCTGAGATCGCTTGACTGGATCTCTGATGATGATCCAGACGGCTCTCAATGTCGTCGTTGGTTTTGTCATCTTCCGTACTCCGTGTCTCCTAGCTGAGATCGCATCGGGCCTCGCGTACATTCGGGGTACACTTGCTGTTATCTCCTCTATCTGAGCATGGCTATGTATGCCTGAACTGAAGGTATAGTTATCTAGAGGATCCACTGATCTAACTTGAAGTAACGGCACGCACCTTGGAGGGAACCGACCAGCCCTTCGAAGCCAACATACCGGCTTGGAGGTTCGGTACTTTCGAGCCTGAGGGGCTCTCACATGATCTTACTGCGATGGAGCAGGGCAAGCCTGGTCAGAAAGCGCTAGACGTAGAAGTGTTTAAAGAACGATCCAAATCTGGGTTTCGCATCTAAGACGGAGACCGTATGGTTGTTCTTGGGCCGAGATACAGCATGCCCTTCCTCATCGTTGTCAGGGCAAGATCCACGTCCGATACTTGACTAAATTACGAAAATAAAAAGCTCATGAGGTCGTACATTAGGCTAGCCTTGGTAATCCTTCTGACTAATTAAGAAGTCGTTTGAGTTTTATATCACATCAAATAACACTTCTATTTGAAGTCACGGTATATTGGCTTCCTCATCCCCAAACCAGCAAATCAAATCAAATATTCGTAAAAATAGCCACTCCCATTCTAAGGGCTGGTATTTAGCGAGATAAGCCAAAATATGGTAAGGCTCTCCATAACACCTTTCAGACAGAAGAGCCACTTAGGATTGACTTCAGGGGTTGTGTGATCTCTGTTGCAAACGGACTGTATACAGTGCAGAGGGAAGCTAACTAAGATCATTGATCAACGTTGAAGAAGAAAAGAACCACAACATAATTCACCCTTGAATCAGAATCTAGACCTGGAAACGGCGGTATCGGGGGATGGGTCCGGACTCCTCATCCCGCTTGGCTTCGTTCTTGGCTGCCCAGTACTCCTTCAGAGCCTCCTCCACTGCATCAACATCTCCATACGGATTAGCACGCGCCAGACTCTCCACCGTTTCCACAATGGCATCGTCTGAGAAGGGCCCTGTTCTCTCCTTGACGTCCGCGAGGACATAGGGCTTTGCACGCCATTCCTTCTGCATGGGGTCCAGGAACTGCGTGCCATTGTAGCCGAAGTCATCCAGCGAAGTAACGTTGAAGGCAGCCATCATGTCACTGTCTTCGTGGATCAGGTTGTGACAGTGGAACATGTACACGCCGTCAAACGGAGCATACACGGCGGCGACGCGGACGGTTTCGCCTCTGCCCAACCACACTACATCCTTGAGCCCAGCCTTCTCGTAGGGCATGACTCCCCGCCCACCTTCGCGGTCGAGAACCAGGAAGTCGACAAGATGGACGTGGACGGGGTGACTCCAGCCGTCTGAACTGTTCTCAAGCTCCCAGATCTCGACAGTGCCGCGGGGGACCTTGGCCAGGACACGGTTGGCAGCATCGGCAAACCCGACGCCGTTGATGCGCCACTCTCCGTTGGTGCGGTGGAAGCGGAAATGATGGTTGATCTCTGTCTTGGCTGGTTTGGCGAAGGGAATATCTCGGAGCTTTGCGGGCACAGTCGAGGTATCCTCGACTGCATCAGAGCTCACGACGAAACGCATCACCTTGTCTGTGTTCTCGTAGTCATCATCCGTACCGATACCCCCGGCCTTTTCGAGGTTCCGTAATTCGAGCGTCTGGCCGGCATACTTGGAAAAGTCAAATACAATCTCATAACGCTCAGCCATTGAGACGTACTGTACAAGAGGTCAATTAGTAACATGCATGGTAGTATTGAGCTCCAATTGCTGAACGGTCGACTTACAATGTCTGAAACTTGGACAGGCTCACTCAACAGTCCAGTGTCTGATCCGATGACCTGGAAAGGAAGTCGAGTGTTAAGCGCATTGGATGTAGCGAAGTACAAGGCAAATGAACGAGAGATGGCGGCATTCAGGAAACGGAACCGGTACTTGCGTGGCTCAACGCTCAGAAATGGCCAAGGCTGGCCGTTGACTTCAATGACGTCTCCCCAAAGGCTGTCTGTCTCCCCAGAAGTAGAGAAAAGCGAGCCATCTTCATTGTATTGCTTTGAGCTCAGGATCAGGGGGATGTCGTAGACACCGTACCCAGATGGCAATCCCAGTGACTCTTCAGATGAATCCGTCAGCATGTAGGCACCAGCTTGGCCCATGTACGCATTCTCGGCAGTCTGGTGCAGCCTGTAAGCATTTATGACTTTTATAATACAGAGTTTGCAGTTTTATCAACTTACCAGATGCATGGCATGGTCATGATACCATTGGAGACGGGCAGACTGTCCATTAGGATAGTAGTAATCCTTGTACTCTCCCGGTTGTGTGATGTCCTCGGCCCACCCGTCGAAAGGAGCTCGGGAATAAGAGCCGTGCAGGTGGACCGAGTTTTCATGTTCGGCATTGTTGATGAAGCGCACGATAGACTCAGTCCCCTTCGGGAGCATAATGGTAGGTCCAGGCGCCATACCATCGTAGCCTGTCAAAGTTGCTGGCCGAAGGTTTGGATACACAGACTTGGTAAAAGATTTGATTTCCATTTCGAAGTACCAGATGTCTTTGCCGGTCACGGGGTTCTTGATAATCCTGATAATCTATGAGCTTGTGTCGGTGATATATGGGGATGATCTTACTTCAAGGGTTTCTTGACAGGAGGGATTGGGAGAGCGTTCCGATAGATGAGAGGGTACAATGGACTTTCGTCACTCTTCATGACCTGAAGAATATCGGTATGATCATCCTCAACAACTGCCTTCAGATCGGCTGACTCCTCTGTGGGAAGATCATAGGTCCATTTCTGGGCTGCAGATAATCCACATATGTTGTTCAAAGCCAGACTGGTGAGGAGGAAGCGGGTAAGTTCCATGATGCAAAGCAAGTTTACTTGACTGGAATATTGTGCAAAGCTGAAGATCGAGTAGGGAGTTGAATGAAAGGTAATATGTGCCTGTGTGACGACGGATGCTGCCAGATGGGCTTGGGGAGTACTTTTTACTCTAGGGACTCACATATTTATAAGAATCCATGAGATGGAGTTTGGCTGTGAGCTTGATTCCATGGACCGTCTCCCCTTGACCACCTTAGCAGACCTCATACCGGAGGGAGATAAACCACAAAGCAGTCCAACAATGAAAGGCCCTGGTCAAGTTGCTGCAGTTAACCGCCTACAACCCATTAATTATGACGACCAAGGCACCTCGTGATGCACTTTCGGAGCATGAGTACAGTTCAGGTTTAGAGGCATGCAACAAACAATGCAGCGCCCCGCTGTAAACCACAATTGTTTCTCTGAGCCGGTCGAGAATCCCAGGAGGACAGGATCGCGAGGTCGGCGGAGAGTGCGGACAGAAGGAGAGAAAACAGAAGAGATACGGAGGCCCATGAAGACTGCAACGATAACGGCAGTACGGGAATGTCCCTGCAATTGAGTGTAACCACTCACGTCGTGGACGAAAACCAATGGGACTGAGAATTGCTGTAGGTTAAAGGGGGAAGAGCAAATAAGGGTGGCGAGAAAGTCTCCAACGGCAAAAGCAAACCGTTGCTACGCTGGCGGCAGAACAGTTCATGGGTTACTGCCCGCGATGCACCTGCAGGAAGGACACAATGAACAGCACATGGGGCCAAGACAACGAACGGTAAAGGATAGACTGCCAAGATCCCGAAGCTGAAGGCGAGTCAGTTGTGGTGTGTAGGCGGTTCAAGTTGACATTTCTGCATAGTGCTTGCCAATTCAGTTGGCATGCAGGATAATCTGATCAAGATACAGCCAGCCATTGTTTCGATTTGAAAAGAGACGCTATTCTAATGCTACTAGTCTCCTCTGTCCGCTCCTCGATACTCGCTCCCTCCCAACGCAAGTTGTCTCACAAATGCCCAACCTCTCTTTCTTTACCTTTCGTTTCCTTTTTTAATCCTTCAGCTATGACATATTTAGACGCAGTTGAGACAACCAGACCTTCAGCAACCGTCGTACCAACACTGGTGGGGGGTTTGAGGACAGGGGCCCAATGCCGGAAACATTGCGCCTTGGCGGGAATCTGCCCGCTCCAGCCAGGCGGCCCAGAACGCGCACGACCTTCCTTTTTCGTTCTTATTACCCGCTCGCCTTGAGACGTATTTCTACGAGTTGAGGTAGCTTCATTAACCGTGATTCTATATTCAATTCTATATGAATATACTGCTGCGGTGTGGCCGGATCATTTTGTCTCCCCTTTTGGTGTTCTTGCACCCGCTTGGGGACGGATAGATTAGCGATCTTCCCCGAGTGGGCGGTTCAATCAAGACTGGGGTCCCCTGGAAGCCTGGGGATGGAAACGAGCGATAAACCTTCCCCTGTCCTTCGTACAAAAAATAGAATCTGGGGTTACAGTCGGTGTCAAGGCGCAACTGACGGGGTTCTTGTCTCTGGGAGGCCTAGTCTACCTACTGTAAACTATGCCGTATGACACTATGTATTTGCACCGGGGACGCAACCGCACAGAGTAGGATCGTGCCTCTGCTGCAACTACTGTAGCATCGAATTGTTCCCCGGCCATGTGGTTCGGGAGTGGTTTTTGACATCCTGGCTGCGTCTAGCGCGGGATGGCTGACCGGGATCGCGGGAGGCAACCGACCATGTCGAAGAGACAACTACTACGTAAAACGTGTTACATGGGCTCTGAATTGAGCATGATTATTGTGTTATGTAGCTTTTGACATGATGCCGCTCTATTGTTCAAATGCTGCTGGGCTTTTGCTGATGGGTTGTTCTGGTCTATTCTTTGAGAGTATGGGGAAGAGAAGAGAAACAGAACGATGTTACATGTGCGGGGACCGTTGTTGCATTGCAAAACCAAGGTTAAAACTAAGCATCCTCGAACTTCTTGCATCGTAAGTGGAGCCTGGAAGGGTCATGAACCAGAACGAGGGGCTCCGGAGACATAACCAGGCTTTTGGTTGGAGGGTGGTTTTCTTGATGGACCTCGCCTGGCGCACCCTGGCGTATGTCACCGGGGAACGGCTCCGAAGTTTCCTGCCAGGGCTTACCTGATACCTCACGATCCCTTGAGTCAGTGCGCGCACGTGCATCGTTGACCCCTTGGACTGACTGGGGATGCATTACAATCGGTTAGAAACTTGGCATTTGGAGGGGACTGCTATAGCTTAACCCATCGTCATATGGGTCTACTCTTTTGACTTTGTAGGAATTTCAAGGGTCGAGATGTCGGGGCCTCTATTATGCAATCAAAGGTTGCGGCTTTCCAAAGGCAAAGTACGATAGTCAAGGCCGAGAGGCTCGTCGATGAAGTGCTTATGAAAAACCTATGGCTGACTGCCTATCTCCCAAGACGGACATTTGATACTGTGTAGGAGCCAGCCCTCATAAGAAAGCCGAGCTGGCACCTAACTGTATCGTATTATTGAATGGCACGGTGCATATCCCGCCCTAGGTGCGCTACCCAACCTGGGATAACCCTGACCGGGGCATTCATTCCCTTCCTTATCCCACTCCATCATTGGCCGCTACTGACAGCAACATTCGGATTATAGCACAGGGCTTAATCCAGCACGTACCGCCAATGTTGCAGCCGGCCTTAAGCCCGAGTCCCGGGGTAGAGTCTTCTTGCTTCCTAAGCATTCTGTCGTCATTCAGTTCTTGCACTATTCACCTGGCACCCATGCTGCATGCTGCATGCACTCAGCCAGACTCGCTGCAGGTACGCTATAGTGGCAACGGCTAGAAACCATTCTATGATATGAACGATTGGTAAGCGTCACACTAGGTAACTCGGGCTCAGAGCCAAAGGAGTCGACAGCACGGCAGTTGAGAAATCTATCACCGTTCCTAGTATTCATTTTGACTGCACTGCTGCACTGTAACCCTAAGGCTGTGAGCTCAGTGGGGCCGGTGAGAAGGCTATTTCTCGCTAACTACTTCAGGAATACTCGGTTCTGTTATGCTTGCTATCAATTGGTTTTGGGACTTCACAGCACAAGACCATACCGATTACTTTCGATGTGCTGAATGTCATGAAGATGGCAGCATATCGGCACTTTGCATTCTGGTGAAAGGAGATCGTCCGTAGCTTTTTTTCTTCTACTGGTCATGTAAGAGATAAAAAAGGCAGCCCGCCCCAAGCCATTCTCAGTTCTCTCCATCAACGGACTTCACTCCTTTGAAGCCAATACTCTTTATCCCAAACACATCCAATCTTCACTCTCTCTACATATCAATCTTTAGCCATGGGCTTACTCTCTTTTCTTGTATTTCTTGCCTTCGGCAGCCACTTCTTTGGCTTGCCTTTTCTTGCCTCTGCCCAAGATGCTCCTGTCTTAATCCAAGGCGGATTAGAGGATGCCACCGTGAATGATGAGTCGGTCTACAACTCTGGCGGAACCATCACGGTCAATGGGTTCAACATGGTTGTCCCCAAGAATCTCCTAGTCCAGTTCCCGGCTGCCTGGGTTCCTTGGAAGGATTTCGTGGCCAGTAAGGCAGATTTTACTGGTTTCGAAACTCTGGTATGTGGACTACTCTCAGTCATATCGACATTTTCACATGCTCACTTGTCCCTCTCAGGTCCTTGGAAACACCATCAACGGCATTAATCGTGTTGCTCAGGTTATCACCTATGAATTCTTTGAAGGTCTTGCCAGTGGCTTCATCGAATCACTCGACTACGCAGATGGAAGCATCAAGATCCAGAACGGCCCTACTGTCCGCATCAGCGACCCTAACGGTGTCTTTTCTGTTGGCTTTAATGGAGCCCCCTTTATGACGGCTGACGACCAGAGCCCCAGCATCTCGTCTTTCTCTGGATTTCCCATGTGCATCCCACGGAACGACACTGATCCCCTATGCCCTCTCAGCAACAGGCCTTTCAATGGACCTGGAACCTTGTATGTATACAGTTCTCGCCCCATGACGATTCAAAGTACTGAACAGCATTCCAGCACCGCTCCGGACCCCCTAGTGATGGCACCCCTCCAGGTAGGAGATTTTATCACCTTTACTGGTTTCCGCAAAGGAAGCGAGGTGATTGTCTTCAGCATCGTTGCACAGAACGTTCAGATTCAAACTCTTGGAGATATTGTTTATGTTCGGATGGAGCTTGGCCTTCTTGGCATTGATAACCCCAATCCTAACGCTGAATTCGCAGAGTCGAGGGTACGCATCATTACTCCCTGTGCTGTTGCGAGCTTTTTAATACAGATGAGGGAGCCTTTTAACTAACACATCACACAGTTCATTGGCTTCACTTCAAACAATCGAGCGACCATTGCTCTGTACGCCATGGACGTCGACCCTTGCACTGGTGATATGACAGACCGCATCATCGCCACAATGGGCTTGCGTGGAGGTCGTAATGAACAGAACAAGTTCGAGTATCGCAACGACATTCTACACTCTTACACTCGAGAGTACAAGGTCATTGCTGAGATCGACGGCGTTGAGAAAATGCGCACCACTAAGAACGGCATCGTTAGTGGCATGTATGTGCAGCCGGTCAATGTCTGGGTCCAGGCCGAGCAGAACATTCCCGGCACACCGCCGGTTCCCCATGACTTTTCCGAGATGGCTTTCCTTACCAAGGGCGTCGGCCCTGATGAGGATGGTAACATTTGGGGTCCTCTTGACCCATTCCCCCAGACTGGTGTCTTTATCGAAGCGCCCACCTGCCCTGTGACTGGTTCTGAACCAAGTACGTACAATACATCAAGCCGGCGTCCTGTTATTTATATCGAGAGACTAACATGAATGATGAGGGTAGACTCTCTCTCTCGACGTGGGTCTGTGGGTCTTTGGTACAGTCGGGCCAAGTCCGAAGCAAACGCCGACGCAGAGAACAAAGGAACCACTAAAGGATTTCTCGAGATCGCCCCGTCCGAGGGCACCAACCAGACGGTCAAGCGGATTAAGAGGCAGTTCTAAACGATCGCCGCTCGATCTGTTGTGAATTTGCTTTTGTAAGCACAGACATAACTTCGCTTCTAAACTGCCGTATATTAGTTTGATTTATCTTTATTTCTGTATGTACTACAACAGCTGGGGTCTAACTGTATGATCGGAAATCAGGTTGGGTTTATATATGCAAATAGAATATAATCTCAGTCTCCATGTATAGCTAAGAACGTTCTTAATTGATTAAATTTGACTCGCATCTAGCTAACTAGTTGGAAAATAACGCAATACCTTCATTTAATTGTAAACACGGTAGTTACAGGCGGGAAAGCCTCGATCAGTGCGAACAACGGTATATCTAACCATACATAGATAAATAAGAGCCCTACGACATGTACAATGTACCTACCACCGCAATAGGACTGGATCTGAGGAATCGACGATGGGTGGCCAATGAATGGGGTCACGAGTTACGAGTGGTGACGGACTGCTTAGCTAAAGGTGTGAGGAGAAAACCCATGAGGGTTGATGAGAGACTGAGCTGACGCTGAGGCGGTAGAGGCTATGAAAGCGAAAACTTGAGGAAACTAAGACTCTTTGAGTTTCGTATTATAAAACGAAAATGATCGAATGCAATACGAGCTTACAAATTTCCATTGCTATTTCTAGACTAAGATCCCACTCAACGGTTGAGTCTGAGAGACAGAAAATAATGGTCGAGCAATCACTCGTTATTATATCTGCTTTTCAGTGGGATCCTACGTCCACTGCCGTTCTCAACAGCAAAGGACTCCGCCATCAAGGCGCTCGCACTCACATTTGCAGAAGCCTTCTTGCACGGGCACGGCTGCGCTTCCGACACACTGCCACCCGAAATTGTGACGCCGTTGACAACCATGTGGATGTAATCAGCAAACTGAGCGCCGTAGTTGACATTCTGATTGTTGGTCGTGTCGACGAGGTCAGACACGGTCAGCTGTCGTCCTTCATTGTCGCCTGTGCCAACGACACCCTGGGGAACTTCGATGTGCAGACGAAGACCCATGTGCTTGCTAATGTTGCCTCGCACCCAGTTGAATGTACCGTCAGGGACTGCCTGGAGGTTATCGCCTGTTCCATCGGGGTCGAGCATGAAGTTGGACGAGTCGAACTGGGTCATGTAGATGCCCACTGGATCAGCTATGGAGATCTTGTTGCCACCGCGGGCCAAACCGTTGATAGAGGCTCCAATCTAGGGCAGAGTCAGACTAAGATTTCTTCGGCGACTTGAACTATTGGTAACTCACCTGGGGGTCGGAGTTCCTGGTAGCCTGACCATACTTGGAACAGTTGCAGAGCTTGACCTTGTCCGTAATCACATTTCCGTTGCTATCTTTGCGGATGACGGTCCCCTGGGCAGCAATGTCAACTTCAGCACCCAGGGTATTGTTGGGCTGAGCAAGGTGCATGATGCAGCCAGGGTTCACTGTAGTGAGAACATAGGGGTTTCCGGGGGTCGTCTCCTCGACACCATTCCACTTGTTGTAAGGGTTGTAGTTGCCCTTCTTGTCTAGCATGTCCTTGAGTTGCATCTTATCCGCAAAGTCAGGGTTGTTCTTTTTGTACAAAGCGAGCATCTTGTCCGGGGCATTTTCTGCCAAGAACTGCCAGTACTGCGAGACGATAGACGTTAGCTTCGAAAAGGCTAGAATCTAGCCGAAGGGGAAACTTACCTCGGGACCTTCGCAGGTAAAAGTCACAGATGTAATCATTTTGTCCTCGTTCTTTTTGACGGTCCATTCTAGATACTCATCTTGTCGGTCACGATGAGCGTCAGCAACCGTCCATCGTTCTTTGTCCGTGTGGGTTGAGTTTGCAACCTAGATGTGTCAGTTTTGGGGAAATCAGCGAACTGTGTCGCACTTACCAAGTTTGGGAAGCCTATCCAACTGATAGGCGTTGGCTTCTGGCTAACATTGAAAGGGGTGACCCGGCCATTGAAGAACTGAGACAATGCAGTGCGCGGGATGTTGTACGGCCCCAACAGCGGCTCCCCAGTAACGGGGTCTTTGGCATTGATCTCAAGGGTCATCCAGTCGGAGATGGTCTGGGACCACTCCGCCTTCAGTTTTGGGTCCAGGCCATCGTCTTGGTAAGGGTAGGCCGGAGGGTTGTAGGCCGGAAGGGTTGAAGTAGTAAAATTCCCCGACATCTCGATAGATGGAATCTAGCAAAGAGGATGAGTATAGTAGTGATGGAGAAGAAGAAAGGTTGGATGAGGTCTGGAGAAACGGCTTTGTCGAGTCTGAGATGGTTACTGATTATCGTGAAGCCTCCGTGATCTATATATCTGAAGTCTTGAGTGATAAACGCTGAGAGATGCAAGACGGGCATAGCCACCTGAGCCCTCATTAGCGAGGGTTGAAAGTTATTATTGGACTCGTCACAAAATTAGTTCTCAACATTCGCGGCCCGAATTCAGCTTTGGGTCCTCGAAGCTCACTGATGCTGACAGAGGCTGGCTGAATGCCGCAAGTCCCATGTATGTCTCGGTATCACCGCGTCAGCTGAGGGGTCAAAGAGTTTCTTCAATCGCGGGGTTCATCCATGCTTGTATTAACAACCCCACAGGTGTTCAGGGAAAGGCAGACAAAGACTACCGAGACATCACATTCCTTTTCCGTCAAGTTGCATCTCAATATCATTCCGATAGTAACCCCAACGTGTTTAGTTCACACCAACTTGTGCCATCCACTTCAAAGGCTCCAATAGATGACTAGGTAATGGTAATGTCCTATACAGCACGTGGGGAACTGTGGAATGCGCGGTGAACTACCTCTGTTGCGGGACGAACCGCGGAGATAAAAGTCGAACAAAGAATATAAAAAAACAACAAGTCTAGACCGTGGTCCTCGCCGTCACTACCGTAAAGGGGCTGTGTCGAGCGGGGTAATGGTATGGAACTGAAACCTTGGTGGAGAATTTCAGCTCAATAGTTCCGTTGTGGCTTACCAGGACAACCGAATTTGAACAACTGCATGTCATATTTGAACAATCGCATAGACTAACTAATGTGACGGGAACTTCTGATTCGCATAACGGGTAGAGACTATCAGCGGTCTCACACCGACAGCCCGCCACATTCAGCAGAGTCAGCTGGGCGCATTATTGGCGCTTCATGATACACCATCAATTTGAAAGGGGAAGAATGCCCGATTCGACAAAGATTCGTGTGACAGTCAGGTAGATAGTGTTCGTGCTATTCTCTAGAATGTCCCCGTGCAGTAGGTGAGTGTTGACCCACCACTCAGTTTCACAAAGACTAAAACCGTGATATACTCTCCTTCACGCCGTCGTGGTAAATTCGTTCTGCAGTCTACTTGTGTTGTATAAAGGAGTATAAAAGCACAAATTTCGCTCCTAGACATCTCAGGCTACAACCAACTAAGTCAATATGGCAGTCCAAGTTCCGCAACTATACTGGCGTACCTTCACCCGTAACGGCTTGGAAGACGAAGATACCTTGGCCGATGAAAAGTTTCTTGCAGATAACTTCACCGACTTCTTCGGCAAATGGCTACAGGAGGGTAATCACACTGAGGTCCAAACCTTCGATGGCCTAGTCACGAGCTTTTCAGGCAAGTTTCTATGACTGTATTATTTACTGTTGGACCTGGCGAACTAATCTTTACTAGACGAAAGTCAGTATGACATCAACACCTTCATGGTAGCAGACGCCGGTTTTCTTGATCGGAAGAAATTCTCCAACGGCAATTATTTCGACCCCATCATTCGATTTCTGACCCTTGTGACCATCGCGGGCAAGACTCCTTTCAGCACCTCCTCGTCTGAGTGGACCCTCTGTATCGTTGGAAGTTCACGCCCTAAGGACCCTGATGCGTTCTTGCAAGTGGCATCTTGGGATGGAAGCAGCTTTCGATTTTACCAGGTAGGTCATGTCCATATCACAACGAGGTGAAACAGGATTTACAATTGATGCAGAAGGACACGCCCATCATCAGCGGGAACGGAGGTGTCTCAACCTGGAACTATTTTGGCCAATCAATGGATGCATTCGGGCCCTTTTCCTACCTCGGCCCCTTCAATGGACACGTCAACGGGGCGTGTATCATGAAGGAGCTACGCAAGTAAGCCCACACCCAGCGCAAGTACAATGGTGGTGAAGCACAAAGAACTGACCCAACGTACACAGGCCCTGGATCCACTGGCTCGGCGGAGAGACAAACGATTTCCAAGCCTCTTTATCCAGTGATGACATTGATGCCTTTCGAGAAGTTCCTTGGCTGACGCAGGAAGGCGGAAGCGTTCTTTCTGCCGTCAATTCAAACCCAAATAGCCTCGAAACCGCCATTGAACGAGGAGTAAGGAACTGGTTTTCCACTCGACAAAAGCGTGATTTCTTCATAAACTCAACAACCACGCTCAAGAAAAACCCATCAAACATCCCACGATGGGTTTCTCATCTCTTCTTGACTACAACCGTAAACATTGGTTGTGCGGATGATGCTACGGGACAACCTGCAGCTGATTATGACTTCCCTCTAGATCATTTCTATGATCAAGAGCTCCTTGGTCTGTCGTTCACTGACTTATTGGTGAGCAATCTTTTTTTCTGAACAATAGATGACTGGACCCTTTTATTAACTTTTCTCGCAGCCAGAGGGTCTTCCCCAGATAGGCTTCAAAGAAGCGGACTACAAGAAAGCCGTCACTACTTTGGGACTCTCCTTGCTCATGCAAGTTGAGCCAGAGGACGAGGCCGACATCATCTTATCCTGGCAAGCACTCGGACAAGACAGAAGAAACAAGGGTGCATATACAGACGTTCGTTTTAAGAAGCTCCTCGAAAACAGCGAAGGTCTCTCGCCGTTCAATATCCTCCATGCTTCGTTAGAGGATGCTGCCGGGGTCGAAAAGATGCAAACGCTGAAAAAGGTGCGCAAGCCCGGGACTGATGCATCCTTTCTCGGCTTGTTCTCCGTCAACACCTTCAACGCCATCATGATGGTGGATTTCTGGAATCCCATCTATTCCTGGAAGCGTGGCTGTCTGATGCAATACGTCCCCGGCGAGACAAGTTTCGATACCACATACGACATAGATGCCCGCTTCGTTGAGAATGTGAAAAACTCGCAGTATGCTCAGATGAAGATTGATGGGAGCCCAGAGTACGAGTTCATCAAGCTTTTGGACGTCGACCCGAAAACGCATCAAGCTGCCATTCTCGAGTACTTGCGGGCCATCCAAGCCCGTATGAATGAGAACCCTGTAGGGACTCTAGTCGACTATCTCACGTTGGCCGAATCACGAAGGCGCATATATCGGCCCTTACCCCTGGATGAGTTTGGTCCCACGATGCCCTTTGCTCTCAAACTCGATCCAAAGGTACCACTATACAAGGAGATGAAGCCCGATGGGACGATACAAGACATGCCGGAGCGTGGCCGAACATTCTTGCAACGGTGGACGCAATCCCTGTCCGGTGTTGATCCTCAGGTTCTACCGCAAAATGAAGATCCTGTCACTCAAGCTCAAGCGCCGCTTGCAATTCATGCTTTGCCTAGGCCGGCCAGACTCGCTATCCCTTGCCAAGCCATCACCTCTGGAGTGACGCCGAGCGAGGCCTCTTTTAAGAATGGCTCAGGCTGTCCCTTCATGTCCAAGAAGGTTTCAAATGACAATGTATTTGCACTTGAGACAAACACACCCGAGACCAAAAGAATCCCCAACTGGACCGAAGACATCCTGCCTCTCATGAAAACCCCGCATTGGGTCTCTGGAGACCCAGGAGCAACAGGTGCGAACTGGATTGACCGGATGATATATTGGGGCAAATGGAATCTTGCCGATTACAAAGACGTGAAGAAACGGGCAGTTGGCATCTATCAGCACCTTCGGTCGAAATCTATGCCCATCACTCGTGATCCCCAGAACTACTGGCCTGAAGAGGCATTGGAGACTTTCCGTACCTGGGCCAATGCTGGCTTTCCGCAAGATCAAAATGATTCTCCATCGTCGCAGGGTTTGATCCCACTGATCCCCAAGCCGATAGAACCACGGGATACTTTCAGGGTTAGGAGAGACATCATGAGTCTCAGCAGAGAGGAGTTAGCCGTTTATCAGTCCAAGTTGGAGGATGTCCTTCAAGTTGGTGCACTCAAATCTAAGTGGCAGGAGCTTGGACTTCTACGTAAGTTGACCGTGGAGAAATCTACATTCTACCTTGTCTTATTTACTGATTGATTTTCAGATGCATACTGGTGCTTGCATTACCAAGAGGCGACCTTCCTTTGGCATCGGGCATATCTGCTTTACGTCGAGAAATTGATTGATTTCCCAATCCCTTACTGGAATGGATACACGCCCGAGGCTTCGTGTCCAACATCTCGACTCGCGGGCATTCCTCCCATGTTTCTGGAAGACAAATATGTACACCCCGTTGATGGAAGCACACGACCGAACCCTCTCAAGTTTGCCCTAGCCTTGGACGGCGAGTCAAAGTCCGGTACATGCAAATACGTCACTCGATGCCCAGTGTTGACCGAGGGACCATCTTCACCGGACTGGAAGAAAAAGATTGGGCTGCTCGAGCTTTACCACAAGCAGATAACGCAAGCACTGAGCCAGTCGACTTACACGACATCGGAAACAACTGAGCATTTTGGAGTGCCCTGGGCGAACATCACCACTTTCTCAGATGATCAAAAGGACAATCTGTATCCTCACCGTTTCGACTTTGACGGCTTGTTCGAGCAGGTTCATGACAATTTTCACGGCTGGGTTGGTCCAGATATGGTAAGGCTCTTAACTACCTATAGATGTGTGCCTTTTGGTCGCAGCATAACTAACAATGTTAGGCGGATAACACGTACACGGCCTTTGACCCGATCTTTCTCTCCTACCACGCCAATATGGATCGCCTGACGGGCATCTTTATAGATGCTCACCCCGACAACCAATTCACTTCGGCATTTCCCCTGCAGCCGTTCATTAATAACGGCACTGACATCAGCTACGATGACCCACGTCGATGGCGTTACACGACCATCGGCGACATGGCCAAAGACACGCGCTCTCTCGGCTACATGTATGGTGCACCAGCAAGTCCGGATGCCTTCACGCCCGAGTCTGCAGTTGAAAGGGGTATCCTAAACATTCGCGCTAGCGGTGGTCGCGCTATCAGCTTGCCAGCCGGCCTTCCTGACCAAGGTACAGCCGACGGCAACGGGATTGCCACCATGACAGCCACCAAGAGTCTTGTGAAGAGAGAACGAGAGCCTTATGTGATTTTCACTGAGGTTGGTTGCACAGCGTCCAGTTACCGAATCGACGTGTTTACAGCTGGAGCACAATCCACTATGCCTGATGCAACTAATCCGGACTTCATTGGACAAGTCACACGTCTCGGAATGGGACCAGGGAGACAAGGTGCCGGGCCGCCCAACACTGGTCGCTGTCGCAAGCCAGTTGCAACGAGGGTACTTTCGGCGGACAAGGTCAAGGAGCAGCTGTCTAAGAACAGTCAAGTAGAAATCTTTGTGACAGACTTGGAGACGGGGAAACAGATTGACAAGGGGGAGTATGCCCAGATGTCTGGGTTTGTGCCAAAGGTGGTTTGGCTTCCGAAACGTGATTAAAAGAGCCGTGAAGAGTGTTTCGATGGGCTGAAAGGAATCACACCGTCCTGGAAAGAGAGTTTGTTTTCATCTCTTAATCTAAGTAATCTAGGTATGAATGAAGTTTTGCGATACTTAAGGATCGTTCTATCACATGGACTTGAGCCCAGCTGTAACTAACTGCACCAAACAAACGAAATCGACACAATGGTGTTCAAGACGAAGCTGCTCACTCGCATGAACTATTCGTACAAGACAGCATTTCGTGATTCAAACAGAACTTCCCGGTATCTTATCCGCTATAATTGAAACTCTTTTCCCCCATCTTGAAGTGATGTCTGGGGTCTTGCACACACAACCACGGTGTAACCTTTTGCCCAAGTTCCCACCCTCATACACCTTCACAAACTCTCCTTGAAAAAATGGCATTGCCATTTCTGCCATTTTTGACCGCCTGGCCTCGTTAAGTGAGTTTGCAAGGCAAACATAAATAATTCTATAAGCATGACGGTCGATCTGCGTTCTATTTTTTTCTCTTGTCACTCGGATGTGCTTGTGACTTCAACATCACCAATTAGATTGAGAACCAGCCTCGTTTCCTAGCCCAAGTCAACAGCCCGTCGACCTACTGGAAAGAATCAGGGGCCGTGCTGCTAGACGAAAATAAACCCTCCCCCTCAAAGTGCCGTGCTATCAGCAAAACGGGTAGTGAGCATGAAGGAGATAAGAGGTTTGCAAGAGCGAAATGATTGACTACGGGATGCAGTGATCCTGAGGAATGAGTTTGACATAGGCTAAACCCGATAAGCTAGGATTTAAGTGTTTTGTTCGATTATTTTAATATAAGCAACCAGTAAAACAGCCTACAATACCAGGCAAGATCTTGAGAATAATCTTATAGAGCACTACTATTCTATTAGTAGGGGCTCGCTAAATGAAATGTTCACACTGGAATCCAGACGAAAATTACTACGCCGCGAAATCTAGTCTATCCTTTATAGATGATAGCCACGAGAGCTTATAAAATAAAATATTTTCAAAGGTTGTTACCTTCAGAGTTTGAGATTTCAAGTCATTATCAACAATAAGAAGCAAATACTAGAGTGTGTATCTAATTGAAATGGTATCTAGATTTTATAAATGCATTTCTAAGTACATAAGTAAATCTATTTCTTGTTGGAAACATCTAGAAACAGACAGTCAGCTCTTTGCTATCCTAAGTACAAGCAGACCTGTTGGAAACAGCATTGCCAGTGATGATTTGTGACTTACTGAATTGGAAGTGGATGATGTCTCCATCTTGGACAACCTGAGAAAATGCAAAGTTAGTTGCTGCAGCATCAGGAGCAATCCGAGTACCTACATAAGTCTTTCCTTCTTGTCGGTATTTGCCAGCAGCCTTGATTGGGCCCATGGACTTGCCGCCTTCACAAAGATCGTGGAAATCTTGATACGCGACCACTTCAGCCTTGATGAACCCTTTCTCAAAGTCGCCGTGGATAGCTCCAGCAGCTTGTGGTGCTAGGCACCCCCTTGGGATAGTCCAGCATCTGATTTCCTTCTCTCCAGCTATGTACGAGTCAGCGCGAAGTTCATCCAGAGGTAGCAGATTATGAGCGAACCGGTGAAGTAGTATTGCAAGCCAAGCTTAGTGAATCCCTCAGTGATGATTTTGTCCAGTTTCGACTTGACTTTGCTCTCCTTGAGGAACTCGGCTTGCGCAGCTGGATCATCCTTCATGCTGTAAAGTTTCTCTTCAAACTCAACAGAGAAGGGAACAATGTCTCGAGGAACACCTCCGTGCTCGGTGACCCACTTGGCTATGAGCGGCAGGTACTTGCTCTTCTGTCTGAGGTAATCCTTCATTGTCAAGTTGACAAGGTAGATGGTTGGCTTCGTGGTGATGAGCTGTATCTTCTCGTTGATGAGTGCAATCTCGGCGGGTGTCCAGCTTCCATCTCTGACTGGCTGATCCTTTTCCAACATCTATTTCACGATTATAAGCACATTTGAATGGTTAGACCTATAAGACTGGAAATTTCGGGCTCACTGCTTGAATCTTTGTCGTTGTCTCCGTGAAGAGAGGTAGCATCTTGTACTTGCCACCTGCTTTTTTAACGATCAGTTCCTCGGCAACAATTGTCTTCTTCAGAATATCTTAACAGGGATTAGCTGATGCCAAGGCGATTTGAAGGGGAGAAACAAACCGAGATCTTTCTTGCAAAGCTCGCTTTGGATGGTATCTAGAAGATACACCTATTAATTTCGACATCTTAAGGGACTTAGATGAACTGACTCAAGTCCCGGACGGGATCGATCGAGTCATCGACATGCAAAACTTCATCGTTATCGAAGGCTCTGTCATCAAGTCAGAGTTAGTGTAAAAGCGCGGCAGTTTTACGATGGATGCTGTACCTGACGATGTGGAACATGCCGTCCACAGCCTGGATATGAGATAGGAAGGCGTTTCCAAGTCCCTCTCCTTGGGAAGCACCCTTGATTAGGCCAGCAATGTCGGTGACCTGCAGGTACGCAGGGTACATGGAGGGCGGCTTCCAAAGGTCACAGAGAAAGTCCTATATGTATTGCTTACTTCAGCCGTCCATTCATATCCATTTCAAGCACAAACAGCACAGGTAGAAGAACCTTGCTATAGTGTGTTTGAACTTACATATCGAATGTCGGGAACAGCACATCTTGCCTCATTGGGCTCAATCGTACAAAAGGGGTAGTTCTCTGCGGCGGCGCTCTGCTCGGTCAAGAGATTGAACAGGCTCGACTTTCCCACATTCGGTAGACCAACGCATCCCATCTTTAAGTTCTTACGAACCCTTCCGAAAGCAACGACATTGTCCTTGACAACTTCAACCTTCTTAGGGGCCATGGTGACTTTCCTGGCCGAACACAAATGAATGTTTATGTTTTTGAGGAGGGGTAAAAGAAAAAGGAATCCTTTGGCAAACTTTTCGGCAGTAGACTAATAAGTGGCCTGACAATATTGGGCCCACGTAAGCATAGACATGGGTACAGGGTGTAGCCGGCGGTTGACTAAGCACAAGCTATGGAGACTCTGCACGGATAGGCGGCCTGGGCGGGTGTTTTCAGCAAAGAGTCCAGTGTAGGACTTGCTTGCCAGAATTCTGCTCGAATTATCTAGACTAGGTAGCAGATAAAGTCTAGTGAATGTCACAAACAGGCGAGACAGAGCTACGCATTAAGAAGAATTAAAACAGAGATTAGAAGTTATAGACCAGAGCCTAGATCTTGCCGTCAACTTCGACTATCCGTAACAACTCTAAACTAGAAAGAATCAGGATTAATGTTCAGATAAAGACATTGCTAAGTTCCAGTAAGACTTAATAATTGCGAAATATTTCTTTTGGTCTGCTGGGACCTCGCTGCAGATGTCTCAAAAGGGTCTTCGAAGAACGCTGTTGTTCGAAATTCTGGCAGACCGACCAGAATTTGGTGAGGCTGTCTATCCCAGACGTTGGTCTGACGACTCACTCTGGGATTTGAAGTCCTGAACGCTTTCGGACAAAATCATTGGAAACTCAAAATACACGAGCCTACTGGAATAGATATCAGCATTTTCACATATGTATGCTTCGCGAGAACTACCACTTTCAAAAGTTCTGGAAGAAAAGTCTAGATGATGCTGTATCTCGTGGCATATACATCTGAGAGATCTCATGTTTTCCTCCGGGGTTTCCTGGCGGTGAGGTCCTTACTCCGAGGGCTAAGGAATGAAGACAATAAATCGATTCTAATTTTGGTGGCTGGATGAACTTTCTGACGAATTGGAACCGGTTCGTGGTCGAATTCTAGAGGAAATAGAACGCGTGTGCAAGAAAAATGCGGCTCAAACACTATAGACCATCGCCTTTGCCTAAGGTCCTATCCTTCTACTTACAGTACTAATCCTGGACCCTAGGGATTGCAAAGTGAGCTCCAAGCCGGCCATACCACTAGAAAACTAGTCACTCCTAGACGAAGAAGGGAAACGGAGGGTCAAGGTTAAAAGCGCCGGCTCAGGGCATAATGCAAAGATCTCTCGCATATTGACCAGAACTTCGACGAACCCATTCCTCGATGAGAAATTCGAGTTGCTCCGTCGAACAGTTGTGTATTTCCTTCGGAGCCGGACTTTACCTCTCTGTCAACAAGCAGGATCAGGATTTTACCTCTGCAACATCTTACGGTGCGCTTGTGTACCTCGATTCCAGTCACTGATTCACATGTGTTATTTACCATTCTCAAGCTACACCTCAGACATTGGATGGATGATATCTTTCGATATGCTGCCGATATAGAAGTCATGACACGCCAGCAGCAGTGAAAACTTTGGACAAGTTGGAGAATCGCCTGAAGAATTGTTTAAGACATACCGGCACTCATTCAGAGACGACATGAAGGGGCATTTTGCCCTGTCGGAAGGCACCGAGTCTTTTCTTCACTTCGCTGACTCGGGAGGTTTTCTCGTCTACGTAGATGAAGGGGTTTCAGACAACAGAGGCCGAGCCAGGCAGTCTAGTTCACATGGTACAATTGAAGGCGTTGTCATAAGGTTGCAACTAACTGGTACAAGAACGCTAGCAAAAGATAGAAAGTCAAGAGGCGTTATTTCTCGTGCCTCGTGATCCATGAATAGATTCAAATCACGGTTCTTGAAGAAGAATGGCACATACCGGGCACGCCGGTATCTTCCAGTCTCTCACGGATGTTGGTTTCGTACAGTGGGTGTAATAATGGGCCCATGGAGCTACATGTTGTGGGGTGATTTCTTCCACGCTGGGCATTTTGAGGTGTAAATTGACGCATTGTAGTTGGGTAGGATGCCGATAATCCGATGAGATAGCAGGAAGTCGGCGGTATCCACCAACAAGCATATGCATAATGTACCACAAGAGTCTTGCATCGACTGATAACGACGCCTTTAACTTGAAGGCCGGTTTTGGTTCTTTTGATAAGGACTGTACACTGGGACGTAATAGGCTAGTAGAAGAAGCGTGAAGACGTGGTCTGGTGTGGAGAAATGAGCAACTTTCTCCTCTTAGAATCCCTGTACGAGTAAAGTTCCACTTTCACTGCAATGGCCGATCCCGGTTTCGAGAATCTTGATTACGGCTAAGGGCAGAAGGTGCTGTGGGGGGTTGAGATAAAACCTGTACTCAAATACTGCCTCATTGTTAGCGAGACAAGACATTAGTATCATACCTTCAACTATGTATCAGAAAGTAGAGGGGATGGTAGCAGTGCTCACCAATTGTTTGCCAGGGTTGTCGAGTTCTTGAGCTCATGATAAGGATAAAGCACCATGCTAGAACAGGTAGTTGAGCGGAGCTCCTCCGACGGGACAAGGGTTGGGCTGTTAGATGATGGCATGTTACGTAGCAAACCCGAAGGAAGTGATGCAAAAGCGCCGATAAACACAGTCCCTATCATCCTGGAGGTTAGAATCGGCACCATAATGGCGATTGCGGGGATCAGCCGGCTCTTCTCACTCTTATCATGTGGGGTTGCACTAGCGTTATCGGCTAAGAAAGAAGCATACTGGCGAAGCTTGAAGATGCTTGAGCTTTCTTTCACCCAACACAGCATGGACGAAGTCAGCCACTCACTATCAGGAAAGTCGATACGAGCACGTGGCACCCCGGGTTCTCATACCCATCCCCATGGGTCTCACCGGTGATTTCTATGCAGTCCGTATCTTGACGTGGAGGTAAATGCTACGCTAATTATCAGTGGGCTGTCAAAAGTTCTCTGAGGCAGATTATCACTCACTCATAAACCAACTCAGCTGTCATGCTCTCGCTTCGTATTTCTACATCCGATCAAAGATTAGAAGGTTGGTAGGAAGATGAAATTTACGTAAATCCCACCGGTAATGTTCGCTTATTCATTGTTCGCTGTTGGCTGGTGGGCCGGCTCTTGTCACTGCTCAGCACCAGAATATGAATTACCAGCGTTATCGCAGCACTGCAGGCTGCGGTGAGGTTCCGATGGATGGATTGGGCTAGCTGTAAGCTCACAGGAAATAATTAATCAGACACTAAGATTTGTAGGCATAATTACAGGTGTATAAAAGACTCACTGTCTTCGCATTCGCAACTGTTTATCTCCACTGATAGCCCCAAGACACTCTTTGACTGACGTCAAAGGAACCCCTGAGTGCATCAACATGCTTCCACACGCATCTAACTTATTGGTTGCAGCTACGGCCTTGTGCAGCCTCTGCACTGCCAAGCCAATCATCAGCGAATCGGTCTCGTTTCAAGGGTCTTTCGATGTTGAACAAGGTGGCCTACATAACATCCACTTGGAATACCATGACGATCTTAATGGCGAGTTACACATCGTTTACGGCTCATGCACCATTAATTCACTATCTCAGGCGCATCATCAAGTTGGTCGCACGCACATTGGTAACCATCCAGCCGCAAAACGCCACCTAGATTGGGAAGAACAGCGCCCAACCAAGTTCGTCTGGTTAACACCTTCTGACGTTATCGCCGGCTGTCTTCACGCCTTTGTCGACGGGGAACTCGTTGGGAGGTCTGAACAGCTCAATGTCAAGGAGAGGAAGCTAAAACGCCGAGCCACTTTGTCTGATGTGGCGGAGCCCCTTGGTGCTTGGTTCGATGGAGTCACTTATATGCAGCAAAAGCAGCCTGACGACGTCTTCGTTGCGGCGACCAAGGAAAAGTCGATTGGCATTCTTGGAGGCGGCATGTCTGGTCTTATGACATCCGTAAGTTCCATGCTATCTCTCTTGCTCTGTAATTGCATCCTCGAATTTTCAGACGAGCTCATTCCGCACTGTAGTTATTGCTCGACTCCGTGGGCATCCACAATTGGAAGATCATCGAGTCCTCCGGCCGTGTGGGTGGCAGAGTTAGGACGACGTACCTCAACAATACTACCCCAGCAGAGCACCAATATCATGAGCTCGGTCCGATGCGCTTCCCACACTCTTTCACCGACCCTGAGACCAATGAGAGTTATCCCATCATGGACCACCGCATGGTATATCAACTCGCCGATGTTCTCAACGGACTGAACACGGGCAATGAGAGCGTGCAAGTCAAGTTTATTCCCTGGATTCAGGCTAGCGACAATACGCCAGTGACCACCAACAAGAGACGACCAGATGGCACCTTTCCCGGGAAAAAAGAGGTTGCCGAGGATCCAATGTATGCCAGCGAGACTGTCTATTCCAATGCTACTGCAGTAGCCGAAGCCGAGGAAGCGCTTGAGGAATTCAAGGGTATGACCTCTGAAAAGCGTAAGCTGTATGCGACGAACGTTTTCAAAGCGCACAAGCAGGCTGTTGAAGAAGGCCTCTTCGACTTCTCAGAGGTCGAATATCTCCGCTACGTGATGAAGACGGACCTTAATGTCACCGACGAAGTGGCTTCCACATCAAATATCTCACCCATGTGGGAATACGACACTGTCTACTTTATGGCTGATGAGTGGCGCACAATTGACGGTGGTCTCAGCCGCATGCCCGCCGCCTTTGAGAATCTCGTTAAAGATCGTGTTATTTTCAACTCCAAGGTCCACGCTGTGAAGCACAACAGCGACAACAACACTCTCACCGTATCCTACCGCCCACTTGGTAGCAATCCTCGTCAGGTAAAATCGAGTACTGAAAATTTCGACTACATCTTCAACACCGTCCCTCTCAATCTCCTTCGCTTCTGGGAATTACCTGCCTATTCTAGCCTCATTCGGCGAGCCATTGAACGCTACACCTTCGGCACTGCCGCTAAGATTGCTATCCAGTACGAGAGTCGCTTCTGGGAGCATCTTGAGCATCCCATCTACGGCGGCTGTGGTACTGTTAGCAACCCCCTCATTGGCTCGATTTGCTATCCTCCCTGGGATATCAACAGCACCGGTCCTGGCGTTCTTCTGGCCTCCTACATCTCATCTTCAGACGCTAATGTCGCTTGCGCCATGTCAGCCGATGAACACGTAGCGTACGTCCAAAAGGCCATAGTCGACATCCACGGCTCCGTGGCCGACGATAACTGGACTGGAAACTGGGATCGCCAATGCTGGGAGCATGATGAGCACCACGCGGGATCATGGGCCTCACCCAACACTCCTCAGCAACAATTGTACCTGCCTGCTTTCTGGCAGACCGAGTTCAACACCGTCTTCATTGGCGAACACACAAGTTACACACACGCGTGGATTTTCAGCGCTTTAGAGAGCGCCACCAGGGGAACCGTCCAGCTTCTACTAGACCTTGGACTAGTGGATGAGGCCAAGCAGATCACACAGACTTGGATGGCGCGATGGATCACAGTATGAGGAAACTACATTTTTGAGCGGAATCAGCTCCGAGTAATAAACTTAGGGAAGAAAGGAATTTGTATCTCACAAGACTCAGACCGTGTAAAAAAGAAATTACCTATCAGTCAATTAAGTGGCATTTGATGGTGCTGCAACGTATTACAGGCGATAATTTGACGTTTAGCTTCAGTGCCATAAAATATGTGTCCTCTACCGAGCCTCTTCGTTTCCAGATCTTTGCATCTTCCAGCATGCTCTCTAAACTTTCAAGAGTATTGGTTAGAAGCCTGATAAATTAAACAAGACCAATAAATTTCTACTCAGAGTCTGGCTGGCTGTCGCCGAAGAGGATAGCCGAGAATCCCCAAAGACGAACACAGCATGAAGCTTCCAAGAAAGATAATCAGAGGTTGAAACCTCCCCAGTCCATAGCCTGATGCCACAGAGCCCGTGGTAAGGCTAGCCGCGATTGGGCCCGTTGCGATATTTCCAACGCCTCGTCCAAGTGCCATGAGACTGAAAGGAAGCTGTGGGTCCTCTGAGAGTACGGAGCCAAATTTGGTCCAAAACACAACATAGCCTCCAGCAAACCATCCATAAACCAGAGAAAAGACAATGACAGTCTCCAAGGAATGTGCGAACCCCCAAATAACAAAGGATGCTACAGCCGATGCAAGTGAGGAGACACAAACAAGAATAAGGACATTGTTGACTCGGTCAGAGAGCCACCCGAACCCAACCTGCCCAAAGACAGTGGCCCCATTGTTCAACGCTAGGATCAGAGCACCCATGGTGGTAGATAGGCCCAAGTCAGAGGCATAGGAGGGGAGGTACAGCGATGGTATGTAGTATGCAAACCCTTGAAACAGGTTGGATACAGCAAAACAATAGAACAACGGCTCTGAGAGAAATTGGGTATCAACTGTGTGAAACGCAGCATGTGCTGAAGGGGGAAGTCGTCCCTTGACAAATGGAAGGAACGGAGCGACCAAAAGGAGCTGAGCGACTGCAACTGCTTGGAGGGTCGTGCGATAACCGTACTTGGACAGCAACATTTCGAGGAGGAATGGCAGGCCAACGCCACTAACACCTCCTCCGCCGTAGAGCACGCCATAGGCGAATCCACGCCGCTGAACGAACCACTCATTCAACATGCGCAACAGCGGGAAGTAGAGCATCAAGAAACTGATTCCGTAGAGAACGCCCTGGGTAGCGATGAGGCCGTTGACAGATTTGCAAAACGATGCTGCGAGGAGGGAGAAGGCACAGCCGGCCCAGCCCACCACAACCATATATCGTTGGTACCGCTGGAACCTTTTGACAAGAGGCATCGCGAACGGGGCCCCAATGAAGTAGATACTGGTTGACAGGGTTCCGATAATGGCGATGTTTTTACTACCAGCAAATTCGGGCTGACGAGAGTAGTAGTCTTGGAAGACACCATAACTCAGGGGAAAACCTAAGCCATGCGATCAGTCTTTAAATGATAGAGCCCGTCTAGGTAGGTGGGAAGACTTACCCCAAAGAAGTGCTTCGATGAAGAAGCTGGCAAAGAGAAACTTCCAGGCCTCTGGTCCTTGATCGACGGGTGGTAGGATACGGGCATGGCTGCCGTCCTCTTGTTCATCGTCACGTTCAGCCAAAGCCGCTTGGTTGGGAAGAGGCTGAAGCTCCAAAGCTACGGGTTCAATTGACCGACCCATGATTGCGGTGATTCTTTTAGAAGAAGAAAGACAATCGAAGTGATCAAAGCAAGATGAGGAGTGTTGGTGGTTCGAAGTGTATTTATTATGGTTAAGCTTCGCGGTGTAGGGTTCAAGGCCTAGGGTCCAAGGCCTACTACATCCGTTTTTGAATTTATGTCGGCACTAGTTCCGATCCGTGGGTCTCAAATTCCAAACGTTAATTATTACACATTGCCGTTGATTGCCATGCCATGCCGGCGAGTTTTGTCCACAGACGTTCCCAGCAAGCAAACAGTACAATGTGATCCCTCTTTGCCCCGCTACGCTAAGGTAGCTGTTCCCACAAAACCTGATCTGTCGGGGTAACTAATCATGGGGTAACTAATTGTGACGAGTGTTGTGACCTTTGCGGTGTGTCATGAGTGACGCCGGCCCGAGTCCCGAGTCAACTCCGGCACGGGCAGCCAGTCGATAAGTGGAACCCCGGCCCAAAGTCCCGGCTTTACCAACGGATGCGCCCTACTAATACACGTTTCGTGGCTACAACTCGATGTTGGTTGGAACAAAGAAGCCCATGTTGGCTCAAACATAACGCCCACTCACTCACTAGCTTGTGGAACGTTCAAAAGACGCCTCATTGATAGCTAGCACCTCCATGACAAAAGATCCGGCGGACTTTTATGGAGCCCAATGCCGAATCATCCATTTGTTCTGCTTTAATAGCCTTTAAGATGGCCACTCTCCATGCAAGACCTTTCCAAGCACAATGGACAATTTTGTGATATGGTCAATAATGAGCTCATTGTCTCGCTTACGCAGCCCACATTTGGCAGTGATTAAGTTCTTACCTGACAGTTGACCCCGTTAAGTAAGAATGGCGTATAAACGCATCAAAGTGCCTTTATGCTGCCTCGCACGTGGTGAATACCCTAATTGTTCATTCCTAATTCCCATACGTGACTGTTCAACATCAAAGCCCGCCACACTCATTCACACCTTTTACTTCAGAAACGTCATAAGCTCGGGAGTTTTGCGTACTTTTTTGTAACTTTGGTATCACCAACAGACTCCGCCTCCATGACTTCAAGCTTTACTACATTATCCCTTCCTTCCTTATTGATACACCCTGACCCGGACAATGACAGACGAAGGATCGGCATACGAACTAGCACAAGCGGCACCATCCGAACTTGATGGCCACCTCTGTGCGCGTTGTGAAGACATCGATCTCGACAAGATCTTCCGCGGAGGCTACAAGACACCTCACCCAATCAGCGAACTTGGCCTCGTGCCCAAAGACTAACTCACATCACCATGCTCGCTATGTCGCTTGATGGCTGAGGCAGTCCACAAACCCTTTGGTGATGAGTCTTTGGCCTCTTTTCACGAGACCTGCGGCTGGTGTGACTTCAAGGACTCCGAATCTGAAGCTCCTCTTCCATCATATCGTCTATTCGCCATAACTATATGCCCGGAGAAGGGGAGAGATGGGATCCGACATTCAAAGGTAGCGAGATACCATGATGTTTATCTCCTGACGGAAACGATGCAGAACGATAATTGTTTTTCCAAATCAAAGCCGCAAGCAATTCCAACACCTTCGGAAATACCCAAAGATGGCACTTTCATTGCTCTGAAAGTTGGGAGGCTGAACGCGCCCAACTCGGACATGATCTCATACTACGGTAGCATATATCCTGTTTTTGGCTACCCCAGGGATATGCGACCAGCCAGATTGTTATCAAGCTCGACACCAGACTAGAAATTGCTATCCTCCTTCCTAACAGAGTGTCATAGAAACCACTCGATATGCCCGTCAATTAGCGGCCATCCGCATATCCAGGATCTTTGCTTCATAGATTGTCAAACTAGACAACTGGTACGAGCTGCGGTAGGGGATGAGTATGTCGCACTGAGTTATGTCTGGGAAAAACCGGATACGAATTCTGAAAAAAGAAACCCGTCGGTAGGTGAGAACTTGCCGGAAGGACCCCTGGTTATAGAGAATGCTATGAAGGTCGTCATTGAGATGGGATACCAGTACCTCTGGGTAGACAGGTAAGCTTGACCGAAATCTGGCTGACGTTGCTAACTCAGATACGATAGATACTGTATCCAACAGACTGATCCCAAATCTCTCGAAGATCATATTTCCAACATGCATCTCATATACCGGGATGCGTCGTTTACCATTGTCGCAGCTGCAGGTAAAGATCCATCGTTTGGCTTGCCCGGCGTCTCAAAACGAGCTCGTGAAATGCAAACGCACGCAACAGTTGGCAGCATGCAGCTCGTATCTGCTGTCGAACCATTTGTACACGACTCGCGATGTAAGTGGAATTCTCGGGCATGGACGTAAGTACTTCTCTGTGTGTAAAGGCATTGCTATACATTAGTGAACACCATGTGGTAGAGACTAATTCTTCATAGATACCAAGAGGGGTTGTTTGCGACCCGTCAGCTGATCTTCGGGCCTCGCCAAGTATCGTTCCATTGTATGCAGAGTGAACAGTCCGAGATTTGTGCCTATCCTGCGACATGGCCCGCCAAGTCGTTGCCAGAGACCATCAGACAGAATTCGGCCTAGGAGCACATTGAGCGCTACTTCAAACGAGAATTGACTTACGATTCTGACGTGCTTAATGGTCTCAAGGCAACACTAAACTCGTTCAACGAGCACACAGAAGAGCCGGTGGCCAATATCTGAGGGATTCCCTTTTCGAAGACAGTTGCTTCATTGGGCCATTCCCGAGCTTCATGCGCAGATGGTGCATCGGGTTTGACCGGGATGGTCTCTCATGCAGTCTTTGCTTCCCCGTCTGCAATTTTTGGGTATGGCCTTATGTGGAAGTTGTCGGGAAACACGCCCGATGAACTCAGAACGCTGCTACGACGAAGAGGTTTCCCAAGCTGGTCATGGGCGAGCTACACTGGACACATACATTTCCCGAGACTGCTGTGCCCTACTCCCATGCACACATCGATGCCCGACCCTGAGCTCAATTTGGCTATTGAAACACTTGATGGTCAAATAATTCCCGTATCTGACTATTTGGCTACAGGTAGTTTGTCTGAGCTATCCCAGTATCTACATGGTGATGGCTGGTCTGTCCGCGATGCCTTGACCTTTCACTCTCGCGATGGCACGGTATCCCTCGATCTCGGACACACCAAGTACGAGCTCACGGGATCTATACAGTTCGACTCAATAAGCAATCACAACGAGATCCTCAGTATCTTGTCAGAAAGACGGAACAATAAGAAGTGCTGGGAGGCAATCATCGTGTGGTGCACTCCAAAGAGCCACAGCCCTCCTATACCGTACCTGATTATTCTAGTCAAGGTAGACGATTCAAAGTACCCAGAACGAAATGTCTACGAGAGAGTGGGAAGCATTTCGGAGCTGTGGTTTGAAAGAATGCCCAAGAAACGGAGGCGTGCAGCTTCTAAGTTTCAACGGAAGCAGTGTCCTCGGCCTACTATGAAGTGGGCGGCGGAGATGATCGGGGAGACCAGGCGATCCGACCTTGAGGCAAGACGAAAAAGAAGTGAATTCTTTCAGGAATTTTTGGGATATTATACTGCTAAATCGGAAAGTCCGGTTGACCAGAGCGGCGAGGACGAAGGATGTCATGCTGCAATCAACATCACCGATCCATCCCCAAAAGAGCCTGTTGCAAACACCACACGTCCTTCCCATGAGACAATAAGTACGGATAACAAACCTCCAGAAGAGGCTAGCGAAAGCACAGATAATGAGCTTAACACCAGCTTGAGTGAGGTGAGCTCCGACGAGTCGAATTCAGACGACACGGGCGACGATTGGATAGACAGCCTTATACGTGAAGGCAACGTGAAGAGGTATTATCCACATATCCCAGTGGTCAGACGAGAGTTCATTATTCGATGAATGCTCCCCGGACCAGCCTGATCCTGGGAGCTGGTAGATTGTGGTCTTCCCGGTTGCAGGTATAGCAGGCCTGGCTTTGGTCTGTCGCGAAGGGATCTGAGCGAGGGGTTCATTAGTCAGTCGAGATCAGTCTTCCACGGAGTCACCATGCCAGCCATCCGAGAAAATTTGCGCGCACTGCCTGTGAAAGATTTACACAGGAATTCCGACGGAGAAAAGACTATGGAAGCCAAAACGCGAATGGGTGGCCGGTAGTCTAGATATAGTTCAGCTCAGCAGTTGTTAACTGACCTCTATTATGGCTTGTTGTGCTCACTTATTGCCATTTCACTCCTGATTGAAGGATGAAAATCCACATCACCTTGCTCCTGAGTAATAAGTAAATGAAGACCTCCTCTTACGGTTGTACTATGACCTTGATCCAGACACCAGGAAGCTACTAGAGCTACCGAGGGCGCTGCCACTTGTACTTTAAAGGACGTGAGGATCGCACACAGAATGAGGTCGATTTTGTGGCGGCAAAGAGCTCTTTTGTGATGCAAATTGGCAATTGATATGGTAGCTAAGTCATGGAGTTTCAAGTTACGGGGAGCGGACGTTGGTGGCAAGAACCTCAAAATACTACCTCGTGCCCTGCAGCATTGAGTTTGCTCTATTCATGAATACATTCTAGGTAAGTGGGCATCGCACTCTCGAACTATAGGTCATTTCGCATGGACTGAAGGTTCAGCGTCCTCGGAGGTGAGAACGATCTCTTTGTAAGCCCCAGTCCTCTCACGTCCAAACTCAGCGAATTACAACGATAGTGTTTCGTGAATCCGTTCTTTCGTACCATGGCGGAGCTTCTATCGTGCTCTCTAAATACTGAGGCTTATTATCCACTTTCGGTTTCCCTATTCCCCATGCCACCAGGAACGACCCTGCTGCAAGACGCCGGTGCAGGGGATCTGTGCCGATAAAGGTGAGGCCTAAAAGCCTGTACGGTTGAGAGTAACCTTATATGTATCACTACTCGTGTCTTCTGCCCGTAGAGCGAGTGAAACGAGCCTGACGACTTACGATAAACCGGGCTTACCCCCCAGGAATGTCATACTAGGCGTTCTCCATGTTTCTCGTCTACGCCTCAGAATAATACGATCAGTTCTTTCTGGACAAATCCAAGGTGGCTTGACACAATCCTCATCTTTATAGGTAGCATGAGACCTCGCGTTTGATTCATATACAGACAAATAAATTTCAGTGATCATGAATGCGTCACTGTGTGTGACGACGAGGCTTGATTTTGGGGGTATCATTGCCACGAAACTCAACAATATCTCGATCTAAGTAGGTGGTTCTCTTCACTTCCCCGGTGCCTCTACTCAACCTCCTCATGAGGAATGGGATGACCCTCCAAACACGGGCAAAGTCCCTCCAAAATCGAACTTTTGGCCTGCCCAGCTGGTGGGCGCCCACGTGGAAAGCCCTGGTGTTGGTGATTTCAGCTGCATCCGTGACGTCCGCGGCGTGACCATCCAACTCCCGTTCGTCCATTCAAAATCCAGCCTCTGTTCCTCTTTCGCACGCATGGGGTCTGCGTATACCTTGACGCCGACGTGTCCAGAGTTCAGTCCGTATACGCGGAAGATCACATATAATTGTTTCTTCTTCTGATGCGCCTGGCTCTGGTTCATGGTTTGCATCTGCGCTCAACACGTTAGCCCCCGTCCAAGTATTCCGATAGCGTTACGATTCGTGGAGTAAATGGCAATAGTCTAGACGACAGGGAGACTTACCAGATCGAACTGATCACTGCTCATGAAGAATGACTTCTCAAGATTCCGCATCGTGGTCTTAACCTCAATGTAGTAATCAGGCGTCGCACCGCGCCACGTCTCGTCGAGATAGCCCCGTTGGATGAATGTCGTAGTCAACATGCCCTTCGAGTCGCTATAGAAGATGTCCGACTTCTCGCAGCCATATTTCTTCGTCAGATCCATATACTCCGGGTGCGCGGCGGCGAAGTGGCGGACTACGCTTTCCCAGTTGTCGCGCGAGAAGCTGGGTAGCTTGGGCTTTAGCCCCGAGAGCAGTTCGAATATCTAGAGATAGATTTAGTGATTTATTCTATTCCTTCGTAATAAACATAGACGGGCATTCAAAGCGAATTTGAGACTTACAAACAGTTCACCCGCCGCGCCGACCATACGTTGCCAGTCGGTCTGGTCATTAGATACGAAAGAAAACGTTGACTGTGCTGTTGGCTCGCTGCCAATCACATCGAGCAGTGCAGACATGTCGAACACAGCGCTCTCGTACGGTAGCTGCGCCAAGCGGGCTTTGGTGACAACATGCTTGAGCAGGTGGCTGTAGGCCGGGTCTAGTCCTCGGTGGTCCTTCTTCTGTGCTGAGACAGTTCGAGGCGGGAAAGGCATTCCCAGTAACTCATCCAGACTGGGCGGTGAGTTATGTGCGCGTATTGGAGCCTTGCTCTTCTCTGAATCACTCGGACCAGGCGATGTAGACTCCCGGGCAAAAGAGAAAGGTCGGGTAGACGCATCACTCGGGTCTGGCGATGATGGTTGTGGCATTGACGGGAGCGTAGGCCTACCAGGGGAGACTTGTGACCTCTGAAGTTGTACTTTCGGCGAGAGAAGTGTCTTGTCTTCGGTCTGCTTGGGCGTTGTAGCTGCCGGGGGAAGCCGGACTCGCGGTTTGGTCTTCTTCTTCGCTAGAGTTGTGCTGGTAGTGAAATCCAGCTGATCAGCTCTAAGAGCGGCTTCCTCAAATGCGGGGCCTATAAAGTGGATTGCCTTGTCCCTGAGGATTCGGAGAGCCGTCTTGGGCCGGACCTGGAGGATACTCCCCACGATGCATACAATCTGGGGATCGACAATACCAGGCGCGCACTCCATCAGATACGCCGCCAGCTCCAACGGAAGTCGTGAGGCAAGACAGTATTCTCTGTCATCAAAGTACTCCGAGGCGGCGGGGATATATATCCTCAACTTACCGCTGACAGTCTCTTCTACACGAAGTGGACTGTCGGTGTTGGCCTCGTTCTCATGAGACGTAGCCGGTTTTGGCATTGTCTTGCTGACAGCAAACACTCTCAAGTCGTTGAGAGTCTTGTGAAGCTTAGATGTTCCCCCAGCTACTCGAGGACTTTTGAAATGGGCGGCGATGCTGTATTTAGATATGGTCAGTAGTGTACCGTTGAGGAAATGGCAAAGCCCTCTCGACAATTGTGGCTTTACTTAGCGAAAAGACTTACCTTGTCCAAACGGCAGCTCTGCGGCAGATAGTAGAGGAGAGCATCTGATCTAGCTCGAAAATTCTCAGCACGGAGGCCCTGCCCGTCACTGATATGGACTGTGACATGTACTTATCCGCCAGGCCAGCAGCCTGAAGAAAGGGATCAAGACATCGCACCGTGTCGACGTCAAAGTCAAGTATATCCTCGCTGTCTCTGAGCAATTCGGCGCAAGTATGCCCATCTGGTATGGCGAAGTCATCCCTTGCCGACAGGAGCCGTACTGATTTGTCCCGCATGCGAACAGGGAAAATAGGACAGTCTTCAATCTCGTATTTCAATTCCACGACCCTGGCATCAAAATCCCGATGTCTAGTGGCATTAAAAGTACTGGAAACATCCAGGCTCGGTGGCAGCAGATCGTTAAAAGCTTGGAGGAGTTTCTTCGCTTGGTTGATCGAGAGGATGGTCTTTTTGTTGCGAAGGGTGGCGAGCTGCTGAAAGGCCTGTGGGAAGCCCAGACCAGATATTCTGAGGATTTCCACGAACAGTCTTGAGAACTTGGGGTAAACTGATTCGAGGCATGGTGTGTCCGGGATCAAGGCGGCGTCACTATCCCAGACGCACTCGGACGTCCTGAACCACCGCTTCCCTGCTGTCCCCTCAGAAGGGACATAGATAAGAGGCGTGTCTTTAAAAGCGTTCCTGGGAGGTGATTTGGGTGAGCGAGGCTTCTCTTGTGTCCATGATGATGAACCTCCGAGGTAATAATGACTGACCTGATAAACTTCAAGGCTAGCGTTTCCGCCCCTTGGACCAGTTGCTCCAGTTCCATGTACAACTGATGAGCGCTTGTCTTCGCTTCGAGAGGAAGAGCGTTGGACCCGGACTCGTGTTCAGCCAGCGACGTCAAAGAATCAAGCTTCTCCTGGATGTCGACATAAGGCACGTTCCATATCCTTAATACGTCGCGGAAGAAAATCTCCAGTTCCAGGCCGTCATCCGGGTCGAGACTTCTAAGAACAGGGTCCCAGGCATCCTTTAGTGTCCAGAGTGTGCTGGACGTAGAACCAGGTACAACGCTCCATAAACATGCTGTCGGAAACGTCCATTCTGGAGTGCAAGAAGAAGCGTCTTCGTCTGGACTTGTCTCTTTGGGTGTACAGAGAACTCCGGGGTTGTCGGAGAACCAATATCTAGTGGAGGAAATCGGTTAATATTGCGTCGAGTATCTTAGAAGAAGCCATAATATGCGATTGCCAACGTACCTTACGCGCCCCATCGCATTCTCTATTTTTGCAGCTCCCACGAAGGCGTGGCATTGCTCGTGCAGTCTCAGGTAAATCCCAACAGCTGTACGCGTCAGTGTTTCTTTAGGCTGCACATCCTCGGCCATGACAGCCTCGAGAACGGCAAGCGTAAACGACAGGTCGTCGTCAGCGCCGATATCAAAGTTGCGGGCAAGTTCACTCCACGCCTTGTCGTTGCGCGAGAGCTCTGTCAATGGCTTCTCCAACTTGGCGAAGGGTAGTGTATTTTCTGGCTCACCCGACAGCCAGCTCTCACATCGCTTCAACAACGACGGCAAGGGGAGGAACGTCTCGCAAACTGGCCGTCTGACACCATTTGAGCATGTGATCTCGGTTTCGCGAACGATGGCTGCCTTCTCTTCGCTGGCTAGCCACCCCTTCCGGCCAGCAGGATGGCAGAAGTCCTTGTGAAGGCGTGATAAGAGCCGTTCTGGTCGGTCTTTTGCGATGGAGAGCCACTCCGGGGTGAGGTCGGAGATCTCGTCGTCGAACATATCATCCCCTGGATGCATGAGATACAAATAATCGAGGTGGGTGTCAGGCACGGCGGCCTTTGACACCGATGATGTCTCTGAGTTTCCATCTTCAGAAACGCCCTTGAGCGAGAGCATGGCTCTAACTGTTGCCGAATCCGCGGAGACAACGCCGAGTGCTTGGTATAGTTTCCGGCAATCAGGGTTGGCAGCTGCGGCAGGTAGTATTATGTTGAGAGGAATATCTGGTGGAATCGGGATCCCGTCGATATCCGGAAAGTAGACAGGCAGAGTGAGATTGACTGGAGAAAGAAACTGCCCAGAAGCAAGAGGTAAGAGCGACATCGTCTTGAGAGCATCTTTCCACCCCTGGCTCCTATCTTCCCATGCGCTGAGTATCCATCGAGCCACGCGTGATTGCCAGTCTTCGTCACGATCCTGGTAGAATTTGACGTTCCAAGCCTCGCTCTCTACCAGAGCGCGCAGCCTCGGAATGAGGTCCTTGGTTTGGACCGCTTCTAGACCGTACTCGGCGAGAATATCAGCATCTTTGCGCTCATACTCGACGGACAGATAAATCGGTTCTGCTTCCAGGTCGGGAAAAAGAGGATGACCGGCCGAGTCGGCCTGATCCTCGCCAAGTCTACGAAGCTGGGAAACGCTGCGTAGCTTTCCAACGTTTCTGTCACTCTCGGCGCAAAGCAATGGAAGTTGACGTAGCGCATCAAACATTGACGTGGTCTCTTGCCTCCAAAATGGATCTCCGTAAACATCCCCCTGAGTAGGAAGATATCTCATCCACTTGTACCGGAGCGTAGGATTCAATGAAATTTGCTGAATGGCCTTGACGAGGGCATGAACAATGGCCTGCCGCAACATCCAGTCCCCCCAGCTGTACGGCATGATGTTACCGTCGGGAGATAGGGGGAATTTGGCGTACACCAGAAACTTCTTCTGTGAGCCCGAAGTAGGGAGAATAGTGGACAGCGGAGACTCACATTGAAGGGTCCTTTCCGGATGGGGGTGACCACATGTAAGTCTTGCTTCTCAGTCATGGGGTCACCATCGTCATTTACAGGGAATGCGAGGATGACTCGCGTCGACGAAGGTGAATCGGTCAACCCTTTGGCGTCGCGATCAATCTGCTTATCATGGTTTGACGTGTCTGGGGGTGTATACGACACGATGTGGTATCGACTCGTCGTATTCGCCTTGGGCGGAGGTGCGATCTTCGACTCGGCAGTGCGCAGCACAGCCAAGCTGCCCATAATTTCTCTCTTGATCTGTGTTTCCCGCGACCAGACTTGTTTCCCGAGCTGATCTAAGACGGTGGTCTTAATCAAACGGAGGTTGTCCAACGACAGCAAGACTGTTCCATGGATGGCCTGTAGCTGCAGGATGAGATTATGACGTCGACGGTTGCCCTGATCAAACTCCCCGTCGGAATGGGGATAGAAGTGACAGCAATAGTCCTCCTTAGAGTCCGATGAGGGCGCCACGACAGCACTGTTGCTGTCGTGGTTGCACTCAACATACACGCCGTCGTTGCTTAACCGGATCGAAATGCTTGGATCCTCTCCGGCGGCTCGGGCTGCCGAGTAACATTTCGCATCAGCGTCCCGAAGGAAGCTGGCAATGCCTTGTGCCTGCGCATCGAAAGTTCCAGGGCTGAGGCGTGTTCTAGCGAGATGGTCAGGCTGGGCGACAGCTTGGGTCGTCATTGCTTGGGCTCAAAATGAGTGCGAGTTCTTACGAGAGAGTAGAGGAATGACCCTGGTCGGGATGGTCCAGATCCCGACTTGGTGAATGGCGACTTTGGTGGAGCTCAGTCATCGTTCTTGGGTACGAAAACCACCAGATACCTATTCTGTGAGATTGAATGTGAAGTCGAGTTGAGTCGAGTCGAGTCGAGTCGAGTCAGCCTCGGAAGCGGGGGATTCGCGATAGCTGTTGGTTGCGCAGTGTCCAGCGCCAAGGCACACCTAGGTATCATGAAACGCCAACGTCCATATGTAAGCAACCCCTTTGCTTACTCTCTGGCGCGTATTGCGCAGTCTGGATTAGCTGAGACAGTTAGGCCGGCTTGGGCCACCAATAGTGTACCAGTATCACTGTTCAGCTTGTTTCATCTCTCGGCCGCACTGGCCATACCCCGATAGACGGGAAGCGTCAGATCAAGGGCACTATAGATGATATTCTCGGCTACGGAGTAGACTAACATTAATTACGGTTCGGCTGTGTCTATCTTTAGCAAGGCGAGCTCAGCCACAGACATAACAGATATGTATGGCATCTATACCTGGCACCAAGCTTAGAGTGCTTCTCAATCACATTGTTTAGATAGACGCAACCGTAAATCACCCTTACAAATCACACCCGAAGGCTCGAAGTCATCCCTGACCCCTAGAATATGTATTCTATCTAACCTTTACTTATTTTTGATGGAAATGGTTTCAATTGCTGAATTGCCAGACCCCAGCTCCCCCAACCTGCACCTTTGCCATCCAACACCTCATGAATTCGTCAAGATAGGTACCAGCACCTCGGCTTCATGGAAAGACTCGCTGACTCTTCCCACTCATCTCAACAAGTCCCAATTCATGGCAGATGTTCCACTCACCAAGGGTGGGGGAATGACTACTTGGATTCTGGTTGACAAGAATCTCCCTTCTGGCAAACGTCCGATTCTCTCTCCTGTGAGAGCTTCCGTAAAACGGACTCTTATCAGCGACGCCAGCGGCAACGTCAAGGAGGTCATCGTCCACGGTATCGCCAGCGTCTTCCGCGGCTACACGGCCCGTCACATGAAAGAGGTAGCAAAGGCCCTCACGACTGGCAGTTGGAGCATGGTAAATACGTCGGCAGCATCCTGTACTCTAATATTGGCAAAAATTACTACGCGAAACTTGGGTGGAATCTCGACGTCAACAACTCTCACCTTTTCTTCCCGCCCACCAAAATGGACTGGCCGACTCTGGCTCTACACATCGTTGAGGCTGACCTTGAGGAAATATGTCACAGAGATGAGGCGATGATCCGAGCAGCCATGGCAACACCTAATCCGGCAGTCGAGAGGCGATTAACAATCCTGCCAGATCTTTACCACATTCTCTGGCACGTGAGAAAGGAAGAGTTTGTTTCACAGTGCATCTTTGGAAAGGTCCCTCGAGTAAAGTGAGCAATGGCAGGGAGCCCTGGAAAGGAAGTCTGGGCCATTTGGTCGCATTGTTACTACAGCGATCCCGACTGACAAGCCCCCTACAACGTTCTTTACATCTTACGGGTCGTTGTAGAAGGAGAAGAAACGGGCAGGAAGACAGTCTCTTTCAACGGTGAGGGGAGATCAGCGGTGGTAGATAAAGTGCAAGCCGCTTCACTGAGAGCCGTGATTCTGGCCTCCGAAGCTGAGGCCTCAGACTGGCGCCTAGATCATGTCAAGTTCTGGGGCCCCTCGCCTCTGGCCCAAAGTCTTGTTGCATATAATCAAGTCACCGATATCTCTCCACAAGGCGGGCTGACCTTACATTGGGTCGCGAATTGTTCTATAATTGCTGCTATGTCACCTATCACCCACAGATTCGATTTCATCGGTCTTCCCGGGTACCTTCAGACGTATGCACATGCATTTTATTCTTAGTGAGTCCTCTCTCGGTCTCTCTCACCCAACACTATAGGTGTTACGTTAATGTTCGATGCTAAGACCCTGATGATGTAGTGCTTCTCACAGTTCTTTTTCGTCGTCTCTTAGGCCGAGAAAAGCACTAGAGATTTATGTTGAGCCAGGAATTCTCCGTATTTCACAAGACAGACCTTTAAGGTACATTCTTTCAGCCATCGTTATACTCTATAGCGTATTCAATTTGGCAATCATTATCTTTATGCCCATAATTTACCGGGGTGCTGATAGCAGCACTCTCTCCCTTCCTGGCTATGGCTTTCCCGCGGTTCTGTTCAGCCTCATTAGCATTTGAAGTATATACTACATGACCTTCTTTGGTGCTGCTGAGCGGATATATCATTCCGATGTCAGCCAAATTACAGAAAAGGCAGCTGAGCCTCTCCGTGAAGATTTCATAATTATGACGAAGAAAATTCGCAGCGAGTTCGTCGATTTGGTCTACGATAGAGGGCCTTATATATATTGCGCAAAGACATGAGGATGAAGATTGATCTCTTCACCATCGTTCATCACAATTACGGAATTAACATGAAATAATTAGCACCCAACGGCTATCGGCAGAGGACATCAGCAACCCGAAAGGAATTATGAAACAGTAGACCACGTTAACCTTTTGTATTGGTTCTTTGGGGGCCATTGGTGGATTGCAATAACCCTTCGGCGTTGAGCTGTTGACCTATGAGATCAAGCTTTAACGTCTAAGCGATGGACCTTTGGAACCAAGGGAGCTCTCCGGGAAACGGCGGAATGATGCACGTTGAGAAAGCGGTGAAAGGCCTCATTGTGTTGCGAAATCAAGCCGCTGCGCGAGGACTGCCCGTGTTTCTCTTTGGGCATTCTAGAAGGTCCAGTGACAGCAAGTATCGTCACCAATGACTCGTCTCGGGTGGACGGAGTTATTCTTTCTAGTCCTGCTTTTCCTGAACAGTTTTCAGTTCTTGGACAAGGCGCCTTTAGCCTCCTTGCGTGGTTAATACCTTCCGTCGGGATACCTCAGGCTAGGACACCTCTAAACAGCCGATTCTGAGATGCTGAGCAGATACGCATGGCTGATAATGATCAGTCAATGTTTCACGAGAGAATCACCTTTGTCTTTGTCGCAACTGCTGTTCAGGTGGTAACGGTGATGTGGAAGCAGTTGGACCATTGGTGCACGCCGACGCTGGTCATCCATGGAACAAGAGATGCTTCAACACCCTTCGAAACAAGCAAGCGTTTTGTGGGGGATTGAGTCATCAGAAAAGACGTTGCACCTGGTCGAATGGGGATGTCATGAACTTCTAAATCATTGCAACCCGGAGGAGATTGTCGAGCTCATCCTAAACTGGCTGGGGGGTCAGCAGGACTAGGAGTCTAAATTGTAACTACCAAAGACAATCAACAGGCGTGAAAAGAATAACTAGCCGCAGTCGTTTTTTTATTATTTTTTAGGCGGGCTTTTCAATCTTAGCAGTCTCAAGCCTTAGTATCGCGCTACTACTAGTCTACTTAGATTGATCGTGGACATCACAGCAGTTTTAAGTCAACTGCCTTGCTCCTCTTGGTCCACCCTGAGCTGGTAGCAATGGCCAGCCAAGAGCTTGGCACTGACAAGCGAGGCAAAAGGATCACGTGAGGACTATTTGTGGATCTCATAAATGAAGGTGGCTCAGTACTTCTGCCAAAGCATGTAATCTCGCTCTTAACGTTCGTCTTTACTTTAACACCTTCAGACCTCTAGCGACTAAGATTGAGAGACAAACCATCCCAGTCTACCTTTCTTCAAGTAGTTGCTAGACGTACGCAAAGATGGTGAACTTCAAATAGGCGAGTCGTGGTCACTTTGGGTCATTGGGAGTCTGGTATACGTGGAGGCCCAAGCAGAACCCGTCAGCGTTGTCTCACATTAACCTACGCGAGCACAACCAACAATCTGGGAAACGGCATCCTCTATAAATTGGCATTTCTTAGCAGGCAATAGGCTTGAAACCATGGCCCGACTTAGCCGTCTCCTGAGACCCAACACGGTAAGATGATCTTTAATCCCTCCTCCTGAGCCTTCACGCGAACTGCTCGGAGCGTCACTAACCAACCCAGGCTCGAGCTAGCTTGTACCAAATACAAACTCCTTACAGAATTCTCCTCCTGAAAGATGCCAATCGCACAAGTCCGCCGTCATCATCCCACCAGCATGGTCCACGATCAAGAGATGGAGAAAATAGCGGCTGGAGGGATTCGTCCTTCAAAGTGCTCGAGGGCAGCGCGTCCGCTTTCGGCTACATCGTTATTCTCGGCCTAGCTGGGTATTCATACCACGCGTACTACAAGTCTCTTGTCCTGACAAAGATGGAAAACGCATTTGCTGTCGGATATTCCTCCCTCGAGAAGGCTGCACTCAGTCGTCACGATGTCAACAGTGATCATGTTGACGAAGAGTGGATTCCTAGGAAAGAGCAGTCCATGATTAATGACATTGTCGACGGTACCTTTCAGGGCCATTATTGGCTCCTGACCGGAGAGAAGGGAACGGGAAAGACATCTATGATACTCCACTCGATGAAGAAGGTTCATGGCGAAGGAATTGCCATGCTAGAGGTCCATGGTGACCTTGAAATATTTCGGCTACGTCTCGGGAAGGCACTTGATTATGAGTTCCATGAAGATTACTCTTTAGCTTCAAGGGCCCTCGAGACACAACACCACTGTTGGATATCGAACGAGCATTCAACCAGATGGAGAAGGTGGCATTGAAACGAAAGAAAGCACACGGAAGACCGCTTGTCCTGATATTGAACGGCGTTCACCTCCTCCGCGACAATGAAGACGGCCGGAACTTGCTTGAGCTGGTTCAACAACGGGCAGAGCTATGGGCTGCGAGCAAGCTCGTGACAGTTGTACTCAACAGCAACGACTACTGGATCACCGAACGTCTCACGCACGAGGCTACCCGCCTTCGTGTTATGCCAGTCCATGATCTGTCCAAAGATTCCGCCATTGAATGTATCAAAAAGGTCCGGGAAAGAGTGTTCCACGAGGAAGTCTCAAGTGGTATCCTCGACTATGTCTACAGCAAGATCGGCGGTCGGCTTCGGTTTCTCAGTCACGTAGCGAACTCACCAAACATGGTCGAAGCATGCAACTTGATCTGCGAGCAGGAAAAACGCTGGCTCCTGAATCAGTGTTGGATTCTAGGGGAGGAGCTTGACCCGGCTGGGGAGGAGCAGCAAGACACATGCACAGGTGCCATGGTACTGGCCAAGGTTCTGGTGGAGAAGCAGGAGGCAATGGAGAAAGACGGCATTGCTGGCTCTATATTACCGCAGATTCCACTTCACGAGGCGAGGCAGATCATGACCAAGTACGACTGGATCCAGCGGCACGACCACCTCAACATCTTTGCGATCGACTCAAGCTCTATGGTCAAGGCAGGATCAGTCGCAATGCAGAACGCATTCAAGGACGTGTGTGGTCAAGAAGGCTTTGATGATCATCTCAAAGCGACTCTTGATCGACTCGACCAGCTTGAGAGCTTGGGGAGAACCCGAGAAATCACCTTTAAAGACCTTGGTGACCGCGGCGAGTATCAAGCTGTTGTAACAGGTGGTAAGAGAGATTCGGGAGATGTTGTTATTTCGCTGAAGGCAGTATCGAGAAAGGGGGATAATTAACTAGATTAATTATACATCGAAAACACTGTCCATCGTACATAGAAACAGCTGCTATTTTACGTTCCTCCCCATACCTAGTCCTAACATAAATGCGAATTGGAGGCATCTATCTCTGTGCTAAAATGAATGAACCTTGAGATTAAATCAGTTGGCTGCGATCCATCCTACGATCTTTATGGAGTGTTTTCAGCTCTCGCAGACCCCCGATCGGAGGTCGCCGCCGCCGTCGCCGGATAGTCCAGACACCCTCTCAGCGCTACGGACAGCTCCGGCAAATGTGCGAACGCCAAGATAGAGTACTTAAAGCCGTATCTTGCACCGATATCAACTTCTTTCTTGAACTTGACAGCAGAATTTCCATTTGCCCCATACCAATTGATTCACCTTTCTACCAGCGCTGCCATGGCTTCCCAGTCTCCTGAAGATGTTCTGGCTGCACTTCTACGCACCATTGAATTTGACATCATCCCCCTCACCCGCGACGGCGTCTCCTCTGGCAGTAAGGTCTTCGGCGCAGCGATCCTCTCCTCATCAACATTGACCCCTTACACTGTCTCGACGAACAACGAGCGCGTCTCTCCTCTCCTTCACGGCGAAATCAACTGCATTCAGCAGTTCTACACAGTGTCCTTCCCTGACGCTAGCACGCGACCCAACCCGCGAGAAGACTGCGTCTTCCTGGCGACACACGAGCCGTGCAGTCTGTGCCTGAGCGGCATCACATGGTCGGGTTTCAAAGAGCTGTATTTCTTGTTCACCTATGAGGACAGTCGCGACCGCTTCGCAATTCCTTACGACATTGAAATCCTAGAAGAGGTCTTTCGGGTGCGGGCAGCTGGGGAGGGAGATGAGGCGTTGAAGGACAGGGCGCTGTACAACAAAATCAACAAATTCTTCACCGCTCAAAGTCTCAGTGATTTGGTACAGGAGGTCGGGGATGCCGAGAAAAGAGAACATTTGAGGTCTGAGGTGGAGAGAATCAAGGGTCTATACGATGGACTGAGCGATGTGTACCAAGCAGGCAAGAAGAAGGGGACTGATAGCGCAAGCACATGGAAATAATTATAAATCCTCGCTCAAGTCAAGGATGCTTTTTATCAGGCGCATGAGTGTCATGACTTTAGCAAGAGCCTGAAGGCTGGTTTTCTAGACGTGCCCCAGATCTTCATGGGTTTTAACTAGAATTAATAGGTCTTGCATTCTCAGGTATTCGCTTTTCCACGTCCCGCTTATTCCTCGAAGGACCTCAAACAACAAGGAGGGTGGACATTAACCAAATGATGATCAGGCACTCGAATCTTCAATGTTGTCAATCAAGTCGAGCGCACTTAAGATGTTCATAACTAGGACATCTTAGCCACAAACAGGCTGTGTGACGTGGCAGTGCAGTCAGATCAAGGCTGTAGCCTGATCCTGTTCCCAACCATCAGGCACGTCTAGAAAATATCGCTTCCTTCGCAACCTCTCCTCTCTACAGCGAAACCAGCTCCGATTGTATCGATTCTCGCTATATCCTGGAGCGGTAGCTCCGACCTGTTCTTAACAGTGTCGAAATGGAACGTCTTGGCGCAACCGCAAGCGTCATTGCCATCGTCGAGCTGTTGTCCAAAGTCGTCAAGTACGTCAACTCGGCCGCCGGTGCAACAAAAGAGAGAAAATCCCTTCGCCTAGAGTTACGCGCATGCCAAAACATTCTGCAAGAGCTCGTCGACGAGGCGGATCATTCAGAGGAAGGCAAGGCTTGGTCGGAAACCATCAAAGCTCTCGAGGCGCCTGGGGCACCGCTGGGTCAACTACAGGTTGCCTTAGACGTGATCGAAGCCAGGCTCAAACCGAAAGACGGTATCAAAAAGGTATTGGCCCGGCTAGATTGGCCGTTCAGCGAGAAAGAGATCAAGGAAATCCACGTGACGATTGAGCATGAAAAGTCTCTGTTGGAGCTAGCTCTGACCAACAATTCTCGCAAACTGATCCAAGAGATCAAGAGAACTTCAAATGAGAACAAGAAGCAGCTCCTCGACTTGATCCAGTTGACGAAAGAGTGGTCAAGAGAAAATGAGGGCCAGTTTTCACAGCTGAGGAATGATATGTTGGACGTTCAAGATTCTCAATCCGGCCTACTTGATGACCTCGACCGGCTCCATCACCGCGAAGATCATCGAATGAGTCTCGAAAAGCGAGTGAATATTCTCAGCTGGTTGACACCAATCGACTATGCTGCACAGCAAAGCGACTTCATCAGTCGGAGAGAGCCAGGGACCGGCCAGTGGCTTCTGGACTCGCCGGAGTTTGAGACATGGATGAAGTCTCAAAACCAGATGTTATTTTGCCCGGGCATCCCCGGTGCCGGAAAGACAATCTTGACGTCTATTGTGATTGAAGAGCTGATAAACCATGTCAAAAATGACCAAAGCATTGGTGTTGCATACCTGTACTGCAACTTCCGACGACAGCACGAGCTGAAAGGTGAAGCCATACTTGCAAGCTTTCTAAAGCAATTATCTCAAGGTCGACCATCCCTTCCGGACGCCGTCATATCGCTTTATGACAGTCACCAGACCGACCACCTGCGTCCATCATACAATGAGCTATCTATGGCCCTTCAATCCGTGGTGGCTCTATATCCTCGGGTCTTCATCGTCATCGATGCGCTTGATGAGTATCAAGTTAGTGTAACTCAAAAGACACTCCTGTCAGAAATCCTCGACCTCCAGACCAAGTGTGGCTTGAATCTTTTTGCGACTTCGAGATTCATCCCAAAGATCACAGAGAGGTTTGAAAAGAGCGTTGTATTGGAGATTAAAGCTAGTGAAAACGACGTGGGCAGATATGTTGAGAGCCATTTATCCCATCTTCCTTCCTTTGTTGGACGCAATCCGGCCCTACAACAGGAGGTCAAGGCTGGAATTATCAACGCTGTTGACGGCATGTACGTGGCTGCCCAGAGACTAATCTCAAATATTCCAATACTAACTGGGCCAGGTTTTTGCTTGCACAGCTTCATCTTGAGTCCCTGGTTGGAAAGACATCCCCTAAGGCAGTTCGACTTGCCCTAGCCAAGCTTCCCACGGGCTCTGAAGCGTATGACCATGCGTACAACGATGCAATGACACGCATACACGGCCAACTTCAAGACCAGGAACAGCTTGCTACGCAGGTGTTGTCGTGGATCACCCGTGCAAAGACGCAGTTGACCACCTCAGAGCTTCAGCATGCGCTCGCTGTGGGAATCGACGGCGAACCGGAGCTCGACGAAGACTGCTTGCCGGACATCGAGGACATGGTCTCGGTGTGTGCTGGTTTGGTCACAGTGGACGAAAAAGGCAGCATCATACGATTGGTCCACTACACCACGCAGGAATACTTTGCACGAACGTGGAAGCAGTGGTTCCCTGATTCAGAGACTCAGATCACGAAGGTTTGCACGACATATCTTTCATTTGACACTTTCAAAAATGGAATAAGCAACACATACCAGGAGCGAGAAGAACGCCTACGACTGAATCCACTTTATGGATACGCAGCACGTCATTGGGGATTCCATGCTCAACAAGTCCAATCACCGATCCAGGAAGTTATCAACTTCTTGAATTCCACTGCCCAGGTTGAAGCTTCAGCCGAAATACTATTTGAAAGAGGAATTCGTCGAACAGGACTTCACTTAGCAGCCCACTTTGGATTGGTCAGTGTTACGCAGCTTTTATTAGATGTCAACAACGTAGATCCGCAAGACGGTGCCGGTTGCACACCGTTGGTTTATGCCGCAAAAGCCGGGCATGATATCATTGTCAAGATACTGCTTGAGAAGCGGGCAGACCCGGAGTTCAAGACTGAGCATGGTCTGACTCCATTGTACTATGCGGCCTCAAATGGCTATGAGAGGGTCGTTGAGTTGCTATTAGCAACAAATAGGGTGGATGCCAACCGAGGGGGTCGGTACGAGCGAGCACCATTACCACAAGCAGCCATATATGGTTTTTTAGGGGTCGCAAGGTTGTTGTTGGCAACAGGGAAGGTGGATGCCGACGAGCAAGATGACAAAGGACGAACACCGCTGTCTCTGGCTGCTCAGTTCGGTCATGAAGCTATTGTGAAGCTTCTCCTGGGCACCGGCAAGGTTGATGCCGACTCCAATGCTGCAGGTCGAACACCACTATCCTTCGCTGCGGGAGGTGGCCATGAAGCCGTCGTCAGGCTGTTGCTCGACACTGGTCAGGTTGAAGCAGACTCAAAATCAAGCATGGGCCATCTGGGTGGGACACCACTATCCTTTGCTGCCAGAGCTGGTCATGAAGCCGTCGTGAGGCTGCTGCTCGAAACAGGTCGTGTCAGCGTAGACCCGGTAAGCCACTTCTTCATGAGAAGACGGCGAGGCAAGATAACTACGCCAGCCACGGGATTTCCTTGTAAGCGCTCGACATCTCTTTCTCATGCAGCTCAGAACGGGCATGTAGCAGTAATGCGACTGCTGCTCGAGAAGGGAGCGGACCCCGATTGGAAAGATGACGCAGGCCATACGCCATTGATATGGGCAACTTTGTCTGGACAGGAGGCTTCCTGCAAACTGTTGCTCTCAACGCCAGGCGTCGACATTAACAGGAAGGTAACACGTGGAGTTTTAGAAGGCCAAACACCGCTGTCACTCGCACTCAAACGAAGGTACAGGGCAATTGCCCAACTATTACTAGACGAAGGGGCCAATATCGATTCGGAATCTGCAGGGGAGTTAGCTTCGAGTGATGCCACCGAGGATGAGGAAAGTGTTGAGCCGCTATCAAATCATTTGAGGGGAGTAATTGGTCTTTGAGAAAGGGGGTATGCAGAGGACAGAAAGCTGGACGAATAGCCTCAGAACGCTAGCGATCTAAATCCTTTCTGTTGAGTAATATTGTCAACTGAAAGTTCAACGAACAACCGGGCTTGGATATGAAGAAATATGCATTTTGTCTAAAATAAAGAGTTCTTGTTTATGCTAACACCAGCAGTTTCTTGCAAAACCTAGAATTAGTTTGTTGAACGAACTTTCCTGCGATCCTTAATATTCCTGCCTCCAAGAGGAGATTTTAATATATATACACCAATAGTTCAGGGAGGTAAAATTTGAGCTAGAAATCAAGGTTCATTAGCAGAGCTTGAAACGACGGCAGAGAAATTGAAAGAATGTCAGGACTCTAAATATCGCATTGGCTCAATCTCCCGAGACGCCAGCCAAATACACCCCAAAAGCACGACGATGAACAGAAATCGGTATATTGCGGATCAGATGTCTCTCTTTTCTCTATACAGATCATCCCTTTTACCTCAACTCAAAATCAACTCTCTATCTCCAATGAGCTCCATTCGAATGGCCAGCTATTTTCAATTATTTTACTTCAGCCCCAGCTTCAGTTACGGCTCCAGGGTCAGCCTTAGCTCCAGCTCCAACTATAGGTACGGCTCCAGGGAAACGAGAGCCCCTATCCTTGACTTTCTTCTGCTTCTTTTGGGGAGCTGGAGGGGGCGGATAGGCCTTGAGGGTGATTTCCTGCCATTCAGCAGAAGCCTGGTAGGCCTCCTGGATTGGGGCCAGAAGCTCGTTGAGAGCCTTTGCCACCGCGGGCTTCAAGATTTGAGGAGAAAGCTATTAGATTGATTAGCATTGCTAGTGCAGGGGATCAGAGAGAAGTGGGTTGATCATACCACGTCGTTCCTGTAATCATCGTGCATCTGGGCAATCGTGGTGTAAACGAGGGGTTCTAGACCGTCTCGCTCGCGGTCTACGCGGAATTCTCGGTTTCCGCGCAGAGCTGCACTGGGGAGAAGAACGAATTCTACAAAAGACAGAATGCCATTTTCTTCAACTACAGCCGGAGCAGCGATAGCTTTCCGGATCTTCTTGGTGACAACATCCGCAGAGTCAAGCAGGTCGATCTTGCTATCTGCTTGCTGTTAGTGCGTGCATTACGAGGAGAGCAAGTATCTTACCTTGGTCACTGGCACTCATTTTGCCACCCTGCAGTCCAGGAACCATGGGGTTGAGGAGATGGGCACGCTAGAACTTGTTAGTTGAGACTTGTCAGAAGCAAGTCTTCATGAACCCACCTGCGCGTATCCCAGCTTGGGCAACCACTCCTTTGCGGCAGCGAACAATTTGCGCTGATCAAGACCTGGAAAGCATTAGACCAGAACCACGGTTGTTTTACATCATACAGCACTTGCCTCCAAATTGGGCGTCGACATCGAGGTACTGCTCATCCAGGACCTGCAGAATGGGGTAAAGTAGACCACTCAGGGGCGCATTGTCCGTCTGCTTGACCACCTCGGCACCGGCCTTCTTCGCATCGTGCTCCGACACCAACGATGACAGCTTGTAGATGTCCATGACATACTCCGGGCTCTTCTGGTAGGAGCTACCCAGCACAAACTTGAGTTTGTCGGTCGGCACTCCAACGGCTTGGAGGATCGCGGTTATGGTACGGCGGTAGAACTCGGCGCGGTGTTGGACAAGTTCGATGGGGGCTTTGAGGTTGTCGAGGAATCCGTGAATGTCGGCGAGCAGCACGGTGATTTCGCATCCGGCAGCCAAGAGCTGGCCGATTTTGATGGCGGGGACGAAATAGCCGCAGTGAGGGCGGCCTGTGGTAGCGGTACCTAGTGAAGCGAGTCAGAATAGCTTCGTATAATTGCAGCCACCGGCGACGCAGTTGTAGGAGATATTGGGTTGCTCACCCCAGTAGATCTTGGGGTTTCCTCCTTCATTGAGGATCTTCTCGATGATCTCGGGGTTGAGGACCTCGGCGAGATTCTCGCGGATCAGGGCAAGCCGCTCGGACGGTTCCATGGTGGCCATTTTGCGACAATTTCCCCGAACTGAAGCGACTCGATTGGACTGCAGGCAAAGCGAACACGGGCGAACACGCTGGCTTTTGTATTGAAGAATTTATTGGCGATGGCTGTTGTTGACTCACTGCTGGAGGTGTTGGCGGGGTTCAGGGTCAAGGTCGCGTACCGTTTGGCGGGGTGTTTCAGCGCGGTCCCTGATTGGCAGGTTTGCATGATGTAAGCAGGCTGGTTTATCAGTTTATCAGGGAAAGCTCCACCTGTGTCTTTACTTTAGCGGCGATGAAGCTCAACCCCTGACCTAGATTGTTCTATTCAGGGTCTCTCAGCTGATGTAACGTGGTTCCCATGTATATAAGCGCTTTCGTGTGATGTGATTTCAAACTAGATATTTCTTCTAGGCTCATTCATAGAGGTGGCAAGCCCCTGCTCATCGAGCCCTTGGTGGTTTCATGGTGCGGAAACCTCACCAACGCCTTTCCACCTCAATTCATATACTTACCAATCATCTTCATATCGGTTGACTGTAGTGTACTTTATCAATCGAGTGCCAGGCAGTAGTTTGATAACTACGAATAGCTTCACGAAGTCGCCATCCTTGTTTTAGTGCGGTTGACTAAATCCCAAGGAACAGTTGGAATACAGCTTACGACGCATGCAACTCTCTCTTTTCGGTTCCTTCTTCCGAATTTAATATAACTGATCACGAGTTTACAAGAGCAAAGGATGAGTTAGTGATGTTCGCAGTCTAACGAGCTAAAAGTAAAAGCATACAAGACGAGTTGTTGGGAAATTACAGAAATGTGCTTCGAGCTGATTCAAAACACTTAGTTGACACGCAGATGCACAAAATAAGGGGGGTAAGCCCATGACTGTTAGACCAGAAAGAGGTTTTAGTCTAGTATCGTGACTATCAATGTGAGGTCTAGGACGGTACTCGATTTAACGAAGGGCGATGTTAGGGGGGGTAGCCTGAATTACCTTGATATCTGTCATTCTGTTCGAGTGAAACTCTATTACCACTAAGGTCATTCATTTTGGTTGAAAATTGGTCCCCAGTTAATGCAAAGTTCCCCCCATATTTCTATTAAATGATTACCCGTACCTCAGGTAAATATAATATGCCTTCGACTTTCAATATTGTCCCCCTCGGTCCCAGCACTGCGAATACCCAATATTCAAATCACTTCAGAGGAAAGACAAGGAAGAGAACATATTTTGATCTAAGCTCTACTCTTCTCTCAATATGTTCTAATTATGATCTGTTGCGATGTTATCCAGGAAAGGGCCGTGACTTCGAGCTCGTTGAAATCCATCATGGCACGATGAGAAAGACAACCGTATTGATAAGTAGCCCATGTCCATCTATTACTGTAACTTGTTCGGTTTCTCGGTCACATCCCTCTACCCCAACACGACACCCCCCTGACTACAACAAAAACACAGTAGATGCGAACAAGCAGGGATAAAACTTCAGCTGAGTACGTATACAATGCCGGACTCGCACAAATAACCAAAACATACATCTTCAAAAGGAAGACGAAAGAGAAGCTACATACAGTCTTTGTGTGTGTGTGAATCGAGAAGAAAAAACCGAGTCCCGTGGCACCCTGACGCCCGCCCGCAATTCTGCCGACCCTCTTCTGTGCGTTTCCAACGGCCTCAACTAACGCTCCTGTCGACTCGGGTCTCGAAAAATAGTATAAATGAGAGATAAAGGGGGGGGAAGTTGTGGGGATGATAAGAATGAAGAAAGGATACACTTCCCAACACCAGCTTTTAGCGCAAACCAATAACGCTCATCTCGAGCGTCCACACTCTCCGGATCCAGACCTTGAGCTTGCCCTCGACACCCTGGACATTCTCAAGCTCAACGCCCTCCCACCAGCAGCGTCGGGCGGGCTTGCGCCAGAAGAGCAGCAGCTTCTGGGCCATACCCATTGCATTAGTGCCCATCTCGTTGCCACGGATGTCGCTGCGTAGGCGCGCCAGTGCGAGACTGCAGATAACAGCCTTGTTGGGCTCGCCCGCGCGGTGGCCCCAGATGTCATCGTGGTCGAAGCCTCTGTGAGAAGTGGTTAGCATCCAGTCATCCTTCGATGCTTGGGGAAGGCCGAGGTGCGGACTTACCCTGCTGTCAGCATCTCAATGAGATGGGCCTCGGTGGTACCAGGTTCGTCGCTACGCTTAAGACCGGAAAAGATACCGTTCTGCTGCTGCAGTGCCCGGGCGGCTGCGCGCTTGACCTCGATCATGTTGATCTGATCAATGTCGGGTCGCGGGGGAATGGCGTAGAAGTCAAGGTCCTCGCGCAACACGATGATACCAGCGCGCTTAGAGTCCTCTCGGGAGGGACCTCCAACAGGCACCACCTCCTCGTCTGGCGGGGAGCTAGGCAAAGAATCTGTGGGAATAGACTCGGCCACGCTTCGGAAAAAGTCCAGCATGTACTGGAGCGAAGCTGGGTCGTACTGTCGTTGCGCGACTATTAGTAAAGTGTTCTAGATAAGACAAATGAGGGCATTCAACATACGTCTACTTGCACCACTTCACCATCTGCGAAGCCACCCGCACGTCCCTCGGGAAACAGCCCGTTGGGGAATAGTGAGAGCAGCACAAACTCGGGCAAGGTGAGCAGCTCATCTCGGGAGAGGTAGAATCGGGTACCCCTATTCACGGTGTTAGTCTACCCACGTAAACGGCTAGGCTTGTCTCGTTCAAGGCGCGCATACCGTAGGTCCAGGGCAATTGTTTCGTCAGCTCCAACATCTAGAAACACGGCAATTAGTCAATCTGTCGCCTTCTTATAGCAGCCATCTCCCTAATTGCAGTATGCAAACCCACCTCCAATAGTCTGAACGGGTGGTCCAGCTTGTTGCACCTGAGTAATAATACTCGAGGCACCTCCGGCGGCAGCCATCAGGTACGAGAAAGAAAGGAGGGGACTGTCTCCCTCCGAATAAGCTGGCGGCGGTTCGGCGTCGTCGTCCTTGCGACTCGGGTCCCCCTTGGTATCTCTGGGGAGCGCTCTCTTGGTCTCGGCAACAGGGTCGCGGAACGCCCTGGCAGTGTGATCCGGGTCGAAAGGCTGGACTTCTGGCGGAGCAACGGATTCGTATGCGGGCGCGGCTGTGGAACCTGATGCCTCTCCTACAACGACAGCGACGAACTTGCCGGCGCGCTCGGGGGCGTCGTCGGACGGCTTAAAGAGCGACGAGAAGGGCGGAGGCCGGGACGGAGATGCCTCGGAGGCGGGATACTGCGGCGGCGGGGATTGGTCGCCACTCAGGATGATGTGGGCGTGGAGGTCGGGATCGGAAGGGTCGAAGTGGCGGATCGACGAGGTCCGGATGCTCGATGCCGACGAGGATGTGGTCGAGGGCGTCTTCTTCTCAAACTCCGGGGACACGGACGGTCCAATACCAGCTTCCTGCGACTCAGACAGTGTGGCGGATACGTGCGTGAGTGGGTGACTGGTGGGAGCCGTTGGCTCTGGCGGAGAGCGGGATGGATGGATGGATGGATGGATGGATGTCGAGCAGGCGGAGGCGGAGGCGGAGGAGCTTCACCGGTCCGGGGCTGGCAGAGGGAAGAAAGAAGACAAGGACGGGACTCAGCAGGAAAGACGGCGCATGGGACAGGAGACAAATATGTTCTGGGGAGATTGGATCCGGGCCGTCGCAGCAGCTCCTCGTCGTGGCTGGTCGCTGGTCACTGAGAGTCGTCAGTTGTGAGAGAGATGAGGTGCGGTTGGCTGGTCGAACAATGGAAACGCGGGAGACACACACAAGACACAAGCGACGCCCAGCCGCGTTCCCCCATTCGGCGGCTGAAGGCCCGGGTGCTCACTCCCCTGAGCCTGTGCACTGAGGCCCCGAGCCTGAGCCTCTGAGCGGAGAGGCTCTCAGCGGGCCTACGCGCATGGAACCTAAAATTGGGGCCCCGCGGCGGACCGGACCGGCCAATGGCAGCGCTCGCTATCGAGGAGCCAGGGGGCCCTTAGCCGCCCATCTTGGAAGGGCCTCAGTGGAGTTGTCAGTGGAGTGATGGAAACGAGCGGGGCGTCGCAGCCCATCCACAGCGTCACAGGCGTCACAGGCGTCACTGGTCAGTCTTCTCAGCACAGTGGGGAGTTACATTACAACTGCACCTACCCCTGGCATAGACGCATCTCAACCATCACAACAAACATCACCAACAGACTGAATAACCAGCCATCAGTCACATCGCTCGAGTCATGACTTACGGGATACGATACCAAGTAGTAGAGGGAGCTTCATCCTGCAGCATCTCTGCGTGTATCCATAGGCACCAAGACTCAAGCTAGTGTGGAATCAATGAACCATCCACTACGGGCCTTCATCCAAAGCTTCATTCACTGTCGCTATCTCCAAATATTGCCCGCAGCACTTCGTCATGAGCCGCCTTCCCCTCCACTGCTGCATTCTGGTCTGGGTTGATGCCGACCTCAGCCTCCGCAACGGGTGGTGTCGGTGTCGGTGCTGCAATACGAGCACCCTCAATTGCCTTGGTTTCCCCAGCCGTGGGCTTCACACCCGGCCGCATCTCCACATCTCCGTCCGTCCATTTCGGCTCGGCGTCCGGTGCCCTCGAGCCTGCACCCGGCCCTGGCTCATTGTCTGGCCGAGAATGGGCGGGGGCCTTGACGTTGAAGCGTTTGCAAAGCAGCCGTGTCGGGTAAAAGTCTTCGGTCGTCCTGGTCAGCTTACCATACATGCCCACCTTGGCCGCCTCTTCTGCCGGGTCCGCCATCTTTGGTTCTGGCTTGGAAAGCAACTCCGTATCCGTTGTCCCGTCCGTAGACACCGGCGAGACTTTCTTAGCCGTAGTGAACCGTGATGCCATGAACCCTGTCATGGGTTTGAAGATCCTCGCGCAGTTGTGAAATTCTCCCAGCTCTCGTAGAAACTCGTCGTCCGTCATCTTCGTAGGCTTTGATGGTAAGGGATGGCTGCCAGTCGCGAAATGCTCCAAATATGTCCTATATCGAGATTTCTTGGCTTCGTCGTCGGCGTAGGGACCCGAGGAGCCACGGGATATTGCTGCCATAGCCGTATCCCGGTCCAGTTTGGGAGCCTGTTCCCACAAGGCTTCTTGTTTCTCTTCCCTCGACATTGCGAATCCTTCTGGGACCTCGCCAAGACCAGGAGGGAGGTTCTTCTTACCGGATCCAGTCGCGAGCCGATCGCGAGCCGAACTCGAAATATAGTCAAAAATGGATTTGCCCGGTAGGCTCTTCTCTCCCAGAAGCGCAGCCCGTGACTTCGCATCGTGTGTCGACGCCTTTGCTGCTTCCGCTGTAGACATGTACGAGGACGGCAGTGTCCCATCCACCGGCGCCTTAGACGAAACCCATCCTGGAGGAACAGGAGGGGGTGCATACTGTGACAACAACTCTGTCAAGTCCTTCGCGATTTTGGCGAGAACGAAGCCATCCAAGGGTAGTCGGCCATCGTGACACCGTCCGAGACTATTGCCCGCCCGCGCGGTTTTGAAAAGAAAGACTGGCGCGTTCCGAAGCGCCGGGTTTGCTGCAGCGGTGGCCTTCTTTGCCTTTTTCTTCTTCTTATCCCCTCCAATAACACGACTGTACTTGATCTTGGGTCCAATCTCGTATGGATCCTCTTCATCAGACCCCGTATCATTGAGAATTCCGACGCCAATGCCTCCCCGTCCAGCTTTGAGCTTATTTTTACCCAGAGGGTCCAATGATATGCTTCGTAAACCACCGGCCATTGGGTCTTCGTCCGCATCCTCCTCGTCTGCGGCGGCCGTTATTCGGTTGTTGCCCAGACTGGCAAGTCTGGACTCCCCATCATGTCCTAGTCCTTTTCGGTCGACCTTGCGGACAAAGTGTATCATATCAGCGTTGTCGGGCGCGAAGAGGTGCGTATCGCCAGCGCCAGGACCGGCTCCAGCCAGACCTAGACGAGCATTTCGTCGCACTTTGGGTCCGATGCCTTGACCGTCTTTCCAGCCCATCCTCCGTAGTAGCTTCAAGCCCATAGTATCCCCGTCAGCCTTGAGCAGGCCCATCAGACCTCCGGCATTGAGATCCTGGGTTGAGGACCCGAGACCGGCAAACGCCTGCGATGTCTGGAGCTTCTGGGCTTCGGCGGCATCGGCAAGATCTTCCTCGTCCATGTATTCCTCGGCTCTTTGTTGCTGAGTAGATTTCTTATCATCTTTGCGACGATTGGTGCGGCTTGAGACGAAACTTGAAGGTGTCCATCCTTCCTTGGAGCCGACGGAGTTGAAGTACCTGCGAAAGCTATGTCAGCGCATTTTCCCGTCGCATCTTCCTAGGAGTACAACTTACCCTGCGCTGAAGCCACCGGTAAAGGCGCCATGTAGGCGCTTGCGCCCCCTCTCATCTCTCACCTCCTGCTTCCACAATGGAAGGTAGGAGCCATCGTCGCGTGTCTCGGAGTCGTCGGGCAGAGGGGTGCCGAATGTTGCGTATGGGGCATGGAGATCTGCCTCGTATGTTGTTCGGGAGCGTTTGAAGGACATGGGATTAGGGGATCGTGACGCTGGCGCGGAGATCTAGATCGTGGAGGAGCATCGAGGTGGAGAAGACTTAGAGAAGTGCACATGTGAATATGAAGGTTCGTTGGATCAAGAGGACTCGAGAATGGAGCTATGACCGCAAGTGTAGAGTTGCGGCTGGAGGATTTATGGTGGGTCTTATCGATAAGAAAAGGGTGGCAAGGTGGTTTGGGCTCCCCTCGTTCAAGTGTTTTTGGACAGTTTTCGTACACACGGCATGCGAATAAGACATGGCTGTCGCATTCTGCGGTTGGAAGGAATCGACTGGCAGAAGCTGACAGGGAACAGGCATGTGAGATGACGGAGGGGGCTCTAGAGGGGTCTACACTTGGATATCCCACATTACAAGCCTCAAGCAGTGCGACGACATCAAGAAGCAACTTCACTGAGGATTTCGCCTGGACGGAGACTGCAAGCCCGTTGAAAGCATGCGCATTCAGTGCAAAGGCTAATTCCAGTGCCTGCATTGTCCGCCCGTCGTCGTCACTTCTTCAGCCACGACGACGATAGAGATGCGGTGGGCCGTTAGTCCCAGGCTGGGCTGGCCCAGCTGGCTTTCTGATAGTCAACCCCTGTTGATTGATGATTGATGATTGATGAGCTCCACCAACAAATACGGGCTCAAGATCAATGACCATGGGATGGTCCTGCATCGCGAGCCAGCTTCCCCTCTCAGCGGTGAGATCGGCATTTGCCCTTTGGTCCAGACTATCTCGCCAGGGAGAACCTATGCCAATTTAGTGCAGGGAGAACCCATCCACAAGCCGCGGATGTCTGAGGTGAGGATTCACGAGCCGTCGGTGCAACCTTTCCCCACGAAGTTGGCACAGGCACAAGAGTCAATAATAAGCGGAGCACCTGGAGAAGTCATTGTCCTTCACCGCGCCCCTTCTTTGTTGACCGTTGACTCGCGAGGGGCGACGGAAGACGGATGTGGGAAGACGGCGGCGCCCAATAATAGGGCGATGAGCGATGGCTTGTCAAGGCAAGGCAGACTGGTGCCGATATCCACGAATGGGACGTCAACATAGAGAGATAGGCGTCGTCTTGGTCGTTGCCTTTGTCGTCTAAAAGCCTGATATTCCCCTCCAGCTTCACAAGCGTCGACATCCATCCGCACACCGACGCACACGTACTACGAACGCATACGTGCCACACCCAGACTCGTCCACATGACAAGGGCATCGCATTGCATCATGTCACATCAGAGCATCGACAGTGGGAGGGACTTGGGGGCTTCGCTCAGCAGCGCCAGCTTCTGAAAGTGCATTTTGTGCCTCTGTACCTAATCCGAAGATAATCGAGAGCTTACGGATATTTGTCCATGGATTCGACTAGGCCATCCCCTTCTTGGATCTCTGACCCAACTTGATACGTAGGTGCCCGATCTGAGTCCTGACCCAGGTCTCCGTTCCCAGCCCCTCGACCCTCGTCAAGCCACGTAAATTTGCCCATCTGCAAATACCCACTTCTGGATCTCTCGCTGGCGTACTATGGTACTCACTGGTGCTACAGAGAAGGTACTACTTAGTACATGAGGGCTGAGAGAAAAAGGGGGCTACGTATACGACGTACAGAGGAGGGAGCACAGAGGACGGTATTGGTGGGTTTCTCGGCAGAATTCTAGCATGCCTCTTCCCATCTGAGTGCCACGGTTGCGACAAGTGCTGTGGTACCCGACTGTCATCGTGAGTGATGTATGTGTGTGGTTGATGACGACCTTGAGGTGAGGTACGAGCGTACTGCCAGACTGCAACTTCGAAAGGACAAAAACCAACCAGAATCAAGTCGAGGTACCAATCAGCCTCCCCCTCCCGCTACTACTAGTAGCGCCCCGTCGGGACGTGGTCTTGGTGGTGTCGTCAGGGGGCCAAGAAGCCGGGGCGCCAAAGCGCTGGAGCACTGGGGTGCTGGGCGTACATAGCGGACAGCCCAGGCGCGCCCCGTTTGCTAAGACAGCGCGGTCGTGGAGGGTGCCACCTCAGTACAGTGGACTTCAGTGGGCGACGGGGGGGGCACACAGCATGCACTAGGAGTGGGCAGCCCGTCAGAGGCAGGCGCCGCAACCTAAGGTACGAGGTAGAGAGGAGAGAGAGAGAATGAGAGAGAGAGTCAGGACGACTTTGCGTGCGCGGGCAGCCAGGCCCATCCTGGGCCCCATCGTTCTGCTGCATCCGCCCGCTGGACCCAAGTCACTAAGGTAGGTCGGTCCTTGTACGAGCGAGCAGCAGCAGTCCAGTAGAACCCCATTTTCCCGCCCCCCGACTTGCGACAGAGGGGACCAGCTGGGTCATCCTCGATCCAGTTGGACGTTGTGATGTTTTCTTTTTCTTTTTCTTCCCGTTCTCACCTCGCATTTTCCCTCCTCCCCGTCGTTCAGCCGCCGTCCGCCGTCGCTGTCGTCGGTCGTGTTGCCCTCGCTCGAGGTTAGGCTCCTGTCCATTTGCAGCCGCCCGCGCTTCCCCCCCCCCCTCCCCACTCTACGCCCGCTATTGCACCGTGCTGCGCCAGGCCGCGCCGCCAGAGAAAAGCAAAGCAAAGCGACGCAAGCCCGCAAAACCCGACTCGTACCGCTGGCGGCGACGTAGACGACGTCCACAGCGCAGTAATTAACAGAATAGCCCAGTGCATCGCACGCCATGGGCACCAGAACGGCGGCTGCTGCTGTTGATCCAACGCCTCGAGATCCGCCATCCCGGAGCTTCTCGACCCGTTCAACCCGTTCGACCCGTTCAGTGCACTCGTCCCGTTCAGAAAGGCCCCCGCCGCTGGCTGGTGCCGGTCCAGGTGCTAAGAGCGCTGCTGGCAGTGGTGTCCAGGCACCTGAGGCTCGTACTAGTAGTGGTGCACCTCCAGCTCCAGGTCCCTCCAGGCCTCCCTTGGCCCCAGCGGCTGCAACGCTTCCCCCCCACAGCCGCCAGCTCTCCTCGTCCTCCTCGCGTTCACACTCCCACTCCCTCTCACACTCACACTCCCACTCGCAATCCAACAACTCCCACTCTCACTCCCACTCTAACCCCATCGCCAACTCCGCCAGCAGCAACGCCGCACCAGCAACTGCAACCGCCTCGCATCAGGTCTCTCCTCGCCATCACCGCCGCACCTCGTCCTCCGCTCGCCCCGTCTCCCACCAGAAACCGACCCCCCAAAATGACTACGACACCTCGCACGTAGCCTCCACCCTCCACTCCTCCAAGCGAAGCTCCAGCGACCGCCCACCGCCCCCGGCCAGGGGCCCCGATCCCTCGCGGCCCCATCGACGAAGCACCAGCACTCGATCCAACCACCATCACAACCACAATCAACAGCCCGACATGGCGCCCTCGGCCACCGCCGCCCACAATGGCACTGGCAGCGCCGCCGGTGCCCAGCAGCCTCAGCACAATCACGCCGATGCTCCTGCGCCGCCCCGGGCCTCGACTTCCAAGCAGAGCAGGTCGCGCACCATCATCCCGACCCAGTCTGGCAAATGGATCCTGGGCAAGACCATCGGTGCAGGAAGCATGGGCAAAGTCAAGCTCGCCCGAAAGGAGGACGGTAGTGAACAGGTTTGTCTTCATTCTCTCTACGTCTCTTGCGTCTCTCTGCCTTATCCATATCCCCTCGTCATTCTCCCCGTCTCCCACATGTCGTCGGTTGCCCGTCCGTATGCCGTCAACGGTTTGCATCGCCTCTTGTCCGACACCTCCTCCGCAACTTGCTAACCCTCCGCCTTTTCCCAGGTCGCCTGCAAAATCATCCCCCGTGGCTCGACCGACGATGGCCACCAGTCTCGCGCCGACAAGGAGCGCGCCGACCAGTCCAAGGAGATTCGCACTGCTCGCGAGGCTGCTATCGTGTCCCTCCTGAACCATCCAAACATCTGCGGCCTGCGCGATGTCGTCCGCACCAACCACCACTGGTACATGCTCTTCGAATATGTCAACGGCGGCCAGATGCTCGACTACATCATCTCTCACGGCAAGCTCAAGGAGAAGCAGGCCCGTAAATTCAGTCGCCAGATCGCGAGCGCCCTTGACTATTGCCACCGAAACAGCATTGTTCACCGAGACCTCAAGATCGAAAACATCCTCATTAGCAAGACCGGCGACATTAAGATTATCGACTTCGGCCTGAGCAACCTGTTTGCTCCCCGCGGTCATCTCAAGACCTTCTGCGGCAGCTTATACTTCGCCGCTCCCGAGCTCTTGCAAGCGAGAGCCTATACAGGCCCCGAGGTAGACGTTTGGAGTTTCGGCATCGTTCTCTACGTCCTTGTCTGCGGCAAGGTTCCGTTCGATGACCAAAGCATGCCCGCTCTTCATGCCAAGATCAAGAGAGGTCTTGTGGATTATCCTAATTGGCTGTCAAGTGGTAAGCATATGACTTGTCCCAGCCATTCACCAAGGAGCCAGCGCTAACCCAGCTTCAGAATGCAAGCATATCCTCTCTCGGATGCTTGTGACCGATCCAAAGCAGCGAGCCACCATGCAGGAGGTTTTGACTCATCCGTGGATGGTCAAGGGCTTCAACGGCCCCCCTGAAAACCACCTCCCCGCCCGCGAGCCTCTGACGACGCCACTAGAGCCAGAAGTCATCCACGCCATGCAGGGATTCAATTTCGGTGCCCCAGAAGCCATCAACGCGCAACTCACCAAGACTCTCGATTCCGAAGAGTATCACCGCGCCGTCAAGCTGTTCCAACGCGAAAAGGAGATTCCCCCGCCAACCAAAGATGCCGAAAAGAGAAGGCCCTTTGGCTTCGACTTTTACAAGCGGAGGAACTCAGGCACCAGCCGCGATACCCTGACCGGACCCAGCACAGATGCCTTGCAGCTGGGCAACGACCCGATGAATGCCTTCAGCCCCCTCCTCTCTATATACTACCTTGTGAAAGAGAAACAAAATCGAGACCATGCTGAGATGTTCCCGCAAGGTCCCGGAAATTCCCGCGAGAGGGAGAAAGAAAAGGAGAAGGAGAAGGAAAGAGAGAAGGAGAGGGAGAAGGAAAGAGAGAAGGAAAGAGAAAAGGAAAGGGAGAAGGAGAAGGAGAAGGAGAGAGAACGGGAGCTACGCGAACGCGAACGTGAGAAGGCTAAGGAACCAGAATCCATGCCCGAGATCGCGCCTCCTCAGGCTGCCTACACGAATTCCGGGGCGTATGAAATGCCGGGTGAGAAACCGACTGGGGGACGAACAAGACCTCGCGCACGCACTCACGGGGAAGACGACATGCCCGAGGTTCCCAAGCAGCCGCCTTTGCCTCCGCCAGACCCCAAGGTCGAGCAGTTCCAGAAGAAGGAGGGCGCTGCCACCAGTCTTCTGCGTCGTTTCAGCACACGCAAACGCAGGGAGCAACCTGAGCGACTGGATAAGGACCGGACTCATCCACCTGTGGTGCAGATTCATTCACCAGCTGAACCATCCCCGTTGGCGCCCAGGAAGAGCTTCAGCATCCGCCGTGGCCGGCGTGAGCGGGATGAGCCGATTGACTCAAGGTTCCGCTCCGGTAGCAGCCAGCCACAGCATAGCGAGCTGCTCAGCCCTCCTATGTCTGCTGGAGGGACCCAGAATAAGCGGGCAGGGGGCCTAGGCCGATCTACCAGTGTCAACTCGGCCGAGATGAGGCGACGTGACAATGCCAGGTTCAGCAAGGAACCTATGCCAACCAGCGGATCCGACCAGTCCGTTCTACACGAAGACAGTATGAGTGGGCACCGATCTCACGGGCACTCGCGATCAGTAAGCATGAGGGACAAATCCATCGGACATGCCCGACGCGAGAGCATTCAAAGACGTCGCATGAAGAGAGAAGCAGCTCAAGAAGCCAATGTGCCCGAGGAGACGGACCAGGAGCTAGAGCAGAGCGGAGTGTCTACAGATCGCCTTGATGAAACCGAGTTAGCCAAACCCGTATATCTCAAGGGGCTCTTCAGCGTGTCGACAACGTCCGGCAAGTCGGTGCCTGCAATTCGAACTGATATCAAGCGGGTACTTCAACAGTTGAACGTCGAGTATACGGAGATCAGAGGAGGTTTCAACTGCCGCCACTCACCCAGCATCGACTTAAATAAGGTGCAGGATCTGCCCGGCAGTCCCGGGCCGACGCCTGGGCACCGACGAAAGTTCAGCTTCGGCGGACTCAGACGAGGAGAAGATCGAGAGCGTGAGCGGGATGAGTTCCGAGACGGGGAGCGTCCCCCGACGACCCCACGAACTCCGGGCCGACCCGAACGCGACCACAGCTACTCCAATTCAGAGACGTCGTTTGACAGCATGTCTGGAAGGAACGGCCCCGGTGGTTCATCAAGAAGAGTGCCGGGAGAGACGAGCACCCACGTGCAGAGTGACCTAGGGGGAAGCATGGTGCTGGAGTTTGAGATCTTCATTGTGAAGGTACCCCTTCTCTCGCTGCACGGAATCCAATTTAAGCGGATGACGGGCAACACGTGGCAGTACAAGAGCATGGCGGACCAGATTCTGCGCGAGGTGAGGCTGTAGAGGTCTCGCTTCGACTCGTGATGGTGCCGATGATTGGCATCCAGGAGAAAAGTCAGCATAGCGGGGACGGCGCATGCATATGGGATGGGTGTAGGCGCAAGACTTGGTGCGGGATCTCGGGTTAACATTGCTAGCTTAAGAGCGATTGCAAACCAGGAGCTGAGGAGCATCATATTCTTTGTATAGGAGATGAATGGATTGCGGAGGTGATGGTGGGTTACTATCGGCGAACATATGGACAGTCGAGGGGGAGCACATATAGTAGTAATGACAGATAAGGAGAGAGTCGGGGAGGTGTACGAAGTTGAGAGGAAGTGTAATGGAAGGGGACTTTACGTTGGCCCTCATGCGTTATCAGGCATCCAAATGCTAAAGACCACGTCTGTGACGGTAAATTGATCTAGTTCTGCGAGTTGACGAGGCTGAGAAACGACACGCCAAGTGCCAACATGATGAGGCTGATATGAGGCCCGTGCGGGAAGTGATGTGGCTGAGGCTAGCGAAACAAAGTTGGGTTCTAGGAGAAGAGTGACCTCTCCCCACGACAAAGAACAAGTAGCCTCTCGGGCACTCGGGCGCGGCCGGGGTACCTAGGCTTGGTCCGGGCGCCAAGTCCCGCGAGCTGGAATACGCCCAACTGGTAAACCTCCCCCCCAGTGCTTCAGAACGTGGACTCCGCCGAGGGTTCCCGCCACAGCCAATGGCGCACCACGGTCCACTGGCTGGCACAAACCACACAGCGCAGCGGCCAACCTCGACTCTCTCTCACAATCCCGACCGATCCCATCTCTCCATCCGCCCACGCCGCGGCTGATTGTCGACTGTCCTTCGCAACCGCAACCGCACGTCCGCACGCCTAAACGCTCAAACGCCAAACGCCCTTGTTCTCGACCTCGTCCTCGTCCTCGATCCTTTTGGCCCGTCTGTCGCTTGTGTTCTACGCCTGCGCCCTTGGCTTGCTCAGGCCCCGTCTCCGAAATCTCTCGCCCATCTCTATCGATATTCATTGCCTTGCCGCGGATCCTCGTCGCCATCTGTCCCTCCCTCCACGGCCCGCCGACCACCGAACTTCTCGCACGCAAACCGCGCCTACGCCCGTCTGCGCAGCTTCTCCCTCGCTTTCTCCCCAAGCACTCGCCCAAGATGATGCCCGCGGCGCACGTCTACGGACACCACCAGTTCACGCCCCAGGGCGCCGAGCAGTCGTGGATGCACCAGCAGTCCAGCGCTCACCACCCTCATGCGCAACAGCAGCAGCAGGCCGCCGCCGCCGCTGCTGCTGCCTCTGCGGTTCAGCAACAGCACTTCAGGAGCCTCGCTGCCAGTGGCCACTCGTCGGTCGGCGGCCAGCTCCCCGCTCATGCCCAAGATACCGCCCACGACAACGTCTCCGAGGATAACCGCCGCACCATGGCCTACATCGCCGATCTGCTCAATGAGAACACCCGCGAGGCCGCTCTCCTCGAGCTGAGCAAGAAACGCGAGCAGGTCCCCGAGCTTGCCCTCATCCTGTGGCATTCCTTCGGTGCGTGTCCTCCCCGACCCAAAACGAATGAACGCGAACTGACTGGTGACAGGTGTGATGACGTCCCTGCTCCAGGAGATTATCTCCGTCTACACCCTCCTCAACCCTTCCCAGCTGACCGCCGCTGCTTCGAACCGCGTCTGTAACGCTCTCGCCCTCCTTCAGTGCGTGGCATCCCACAACGACACCCGAACGCTGTTCCTCAACGGTACGTCCATCCCATACTCCGAGCAACTAGAACTTCTCCAAACTGACGACTCTCGTAGCTCACATCCCCCTCTTCCTCTACCCCTTCCTCAATACCACGTCCAAGTCGCGACCCTTCGAATACCTCCGTCTCACTAGCCTGGGCGTTATCGGCGCGCTTGTTAAGAACGACTCCTCCGAGGTCATCAACTTCCTCCTCACCACCGAGATCATCCCCCTCTGCCTGCGCATCATGGAGACGGGCTCCGAGCTTAGCAAGACCGTAGCCATCTTCATCGTTCAAAAGATCCTCCTCGACGACAACGGCCTCAACTACATTTGCGCCACCTACGAGCGCTTCTACGCCGTTGGCACTGTCCTCAGCAATATGGTTGCTCAGCTCGTCGAGTCCCAGACGGCTCGTCTTCTCAAGCATGTTGTCCGGTGCTTTCTTCGGTAAGTGCTTTCCATCCGTCCTTTTTCCACCCCGACATGACAAGTCCACCACACTAACCACATGCTCCCCAGCCTGAGTGATAATGCCCGCGCCCGCGAAGCTCTTCGCCAGTGCCTTCCCGAACCCCTCCGAGATGCCACTTTTTCTTCCGTCCTCCGAGACGATGCTGCCACCAAGAGATGCCTGGCCCAGCTGCTCATCAACCTCTCCGACAACGTCGTGGACCCCGGCTCGAACGGCGTGTCCAACATGTAACGCCGGAACGAGTGATGAGAGGGAACATCTCCCCAATTGTGACAATACCCCTTGTGCATTGATAACGGCGATTCACGGAGAATGGATGGATATGTTTTCATGGTATTCTGGGAAAAGCAAAAGAAGCGGACTCAAAAGCATTCTGCATCGTCGATACCCGCAGGCCCTCCAGCTCGTCGCATAGGAAGGGGCCCCGGATCAACAACGGCCGCCGGGCTCGCCCCTTTCTTTTTATGCGTTTTCGTTGACGGCTCTGGGACTTGCATTCTGTTTCACGATCCTCGGGACTGGGCACGTGGACATGTTGTCCTGGTGTTGCCCAGCGACTGGGCCCTGTGCATTATTTCTCCCTTACTCTTTTTATTATCTAGTGACCAGATCTTTATCATCTGGGATCGTCAATTTTACTAGGGTTCGGCATGGGACTGGATGGCACGATTTATGGAGGACGAGGTACGGGTAAACCTGGTCACGCTTTACCGTCGGAGTGAGCGGCTGGTTGTAAGAGTGGTCAAGATAGCAACAGAGAGGATATGGGGATGCTTTTTCTCCCACTCCATGGCGTGGGGTGGGCACGGAGCGTGGTTTTTTTTTGGGCGTTGGATGGGGGGAGTCTTGCATCAGAGTAACGGTGTTTGTTTAGGTCTGGTAGTGTTTATAGTAGGCCGAGAAAGAAATGGTATATTTCCTCTAGTTCGGTTGGGCGTTTGGGTGTTTGAAGGAATTATGAGCTAGATTGTGTTCCTATGTCAGTTTACTCGCCGTGGCAGGATGACGGCGTGGCGTCTATTGTTTAGTTGGCCGAGTTGGGTGTCAAATCTCACATTTCGCAACATGGTGATTGTTCATGCTGTCTTGGGTTTCGTAACTTTGACTGTTTGCTGACCTAGGCTATTCGCTAAATTCATCTCCCTCTCAACACTCACGGCGAGGCGTACTTGTAGCCGTACTGCTCCTTGGCCGCATCCACAAGCTTCTTCAACTCGGCCCTCTCCTTCTTCGTCTTCTCATCAATCTCATCCACGGCGGTAAGCCGCCTGGGGTTCGCCTCAGGCACGTTGAGCCCGCGGCGCACGGCGGGCCGGTCCAGCACGCGGGCGAGCCAGGCCTTGACGCCGGGGAACTGGTCCAGCGAGATGGTGAGGCGCTCGATGAAGTTGGCCCAGCCCAGGATGGCGATGTCGGCGATGGAGTAGCGGCCGCGGCCCGGGCCCACGACGTAGTCCCGGTCGCGGAGGCGCGCGTCCAGCACGCCGACCAGGCGCTCCGTCTCGCCGACGTAGCGCTGGATGCCGTAGGGGATCTTCTCCTTGGCGAAGGCGGCGAAGTGGTTGGCTTGGCCTTGCCTGTGGGAGGATGTCAGTATAGTTCCATCCATCCATGAGGGATGCGTAGTGATACATACATGGGTCCTAGGCCGCCGTGCTGCCAGCCAATCCACGACTCGGCGCGGGTGTAGTCGTCGTCGTCAACGGCGAAGGAGAACTTGTTGTCGACGTCGTACTTGCGCGCGAGGTATCCGAGAATGGCGTTGCCCTCAAAGACGGCCAGCCCGTTGTTGTCGTGGTCGACGATGGCGGGGATGCGGCCATTGGGGTTGATGGCGGTGAACCACGGCTCCTTCTGGATGTTCTGGCCGATGTTGATGGCCTGCGACGTGTAGTCGAGGCCGTACGCCTCCTTGAGCTCCTCCAGGAGCACGCTGGCCTTGTAGCCATTGGGCGTGGCCCAGGTCAGGAGCTCGATGCCCTTGGTGGCGATGAGGCCGGTGGGACGGGACATGTTGTTTATGGGTACTGGCTGTGCCTACGTCACTGTACAATCGGAAGGGGGTGGGATTTTGCGGGGGAATTGAGAGGGAGTTGTCGATGGTATCTCTAGATAGCTACAAGACTCTCCGCATTCATCTCGCTTTATACCGAAACCCTTGGCCCCGCTCTTCCCAAATAACAACATCGCGGAGAAACAAACTGAGATCAGGTTGCGGGGTTACGAACCTAGGCGGGCAACAAACCACCTGCAAGCCATGATAGCGTTCGCCGCCTAACGCCGAGACAACCAGCGAAAAGCGTCTTTTCGGTGGTTGATTCCTAAGCAGGTTCTGCCCCGTGGAAGCTGGGAGATGGGGAGATTAGATAATTGCGGACTTCTAATCAGACGGAGCCCGTCCTGATGAGCTAAGCAGGATTCGATAGCCGCATATGGCGGTCCTGGGCTTGAATTAGTTGCGATATGAACTTAGGGGGGGGGGGGGGGGGGAAGA
>QGQB01000206.1:0-13252 GCA_003385265.1 Neonectria hederae | reverse complement strand
GGGGGGGGAAGACGACTCAACTGGGAAAGAAACTGGAACGATCTCTTTCGAACGCAACTACCCTACAGCCTACCATTTATACGTAACCGAAAAGTCCAGCTGGATCCGAAACAAGATTGAAAGCGTCCCGGATAAATAGACTTGCCTTTTTTATACTGAAGGAGTTTAGCATGACGGTGTAATACAGGGTAGATGCCTTGGAAGTGGTTGGCCGGGATCGACAGTAGGGGGACCGACCGCCATTGCAGGTGGATGTTCGTTTCAGACTCTTGAAGCTTTGGGATATTCGTAACTGCAGATAGATGCGATGGATGAGGCGGAGTCTAGTCGCAGTGGGATCCCCGCCCGGGGGTTTGGAAACAAGGCGGACTGATGCGAGACGGCATCTTCATTCATTGTTTTCTTCATCAACTAGTCTAATAAACCTTTTTGTTAAGCAGATCCCCCTTAGACTTGCGCAAAGCATTAGTTAGGTAGCAAACCCGTCAGAAGGTTAAGGGAAAATTTACGGCTCCGTCCCCACAAGGCCTGCTATACCCCTTCAGTCCATTTACACGAAGGAAGAGCAATGCCCGATAAACTGGGCTATCAGTCGCCATTTGCTCCAACGAACCGTGGTAACCCGCCTAACCGGCCCCCAAACGAGCTTCACCCCAGGGGCCACGCCGGATTTCCCTTTCGCTTTCGTCTGGTCTAAAAAGAGATCCAATCTTCGTAATCCACTCCTAAGCAACCGTTGCATTGGGAAGCCGACACCTGGTCTCCCCCCCCTCCCTGGTCGATTACCAATCCCTCTCCCATTTTTGGGGGTGGGATAAATAACCACGAAATGATTTCAAACCCTGGACGGAAAGCGGCCATGTCGCGGCACAGTCAGAACCAAAACCACGGCTAGGCTGTAAGCTTCCCAAGCCGACAGAGAGAGGACAACGATTGGGTTCTGACGTCGACGGGGTCGTTGATAATCACATAACCCCCACATGGGGAAATCAGAGGTCGTGCGAAGAACAAGAGCAGACGGCACTTTTTTTTTGCCTAGTAAACCCTTGCTTTTCGGGTTAATAGGCACACCTGGGAGGGAGGGGGGCAATGTGACGGTGGTTTCGAAGGGCGTGATGCAGTCATCCAAACGACAAGCGCGCGGTCGTTGCTTTCTAACCCCCGTTATCTCCCTCCTAAACCCCATCTCGCACACATATCTGAGCTGACCCAATCGTCCCCAGTCCCAATGCACTGGACCCGCGCCGGGCGCCACGGGGATCTTCACGTGCAATGGCTGTTTTGGGAGCTGCCTGTGGGTGTCCTTGGAGTCATCCCGAACGATATGTGGACGGAGGGTTTGTCATCGCATATACTTCTTTTGACCTCACACGGAGTACGCAGTAATGGAGTTAAGGAAAACAAGGGGGGAAAGGGCGGTGGCTTATCCGGGTCCGCTCGGACGGTAGACTCGGAGATGGAGAAACTCGAGCTCCTTTAAATCCGTGTTCACGGGACGGTCCTTTTGCTGGTGAGGTTTTGGGCCCGAGGGGTGCCGGCGGGCGAGCTATGACTAGGCCACGGCACCGGTAGGTTGGTTAGTGCCGTGGTCTATGTTTGGAGAAAGCAGAGCGAAGTGGCTGGACAAGTAGAAGTAAAGGTTCAACGGCGCGGGTACATAGGAAGTTCAAAGTTGAACTATGGGTTTGAGTTGAGCAGGTTAGGTTAGCAGGGTATCGTGGACGGTGGGATCCATTCCCCTGGCGCCGTGAGGATCATTGTCGATCACCAGCGGGACGGCGTGAAAGTGCTCGAAAAGACCGGTCGGTGATTTCCATACTACGTAGCAGTGGCCTTAACGCCCGCAGTAGGTAATTCAGTTAGTGTCGATGCGCATGCAACACGTAGCATAACGGACAAGCCCAGCATCACTTGATGCTCGAACCTGGCGGAGTGGGAACATGACGCTGCTGATGACGAAGAGGGCCACGAAACCAAGGATAGAACGGCGAAAAGAATGAATCAGAACCGGGGAGTGAGTCTTCGGACCGGAAGCAACGGGATGGCTGAGGGGACGAGACGGGGCCGGCGCGGCGATGGTGATTTGGAATCCGGTCATGGCGGTTCAATGACTCTGCAGCAGTGTGCATATCAACCATGTTATCGTGTAAGTCAAGGTATGCGAATGCGGTGGTTGGACGCGATTCAAGCCCAAGCAAAGAGCGGAAGATGACATAGACGCAGGGTCTCCTAGTCGGATCACCGGGCATGTGGACGCCGCGACTGCCACGATGCCACGCTCCGGCCTGCTGGGTGAGCAGGCCGAGTCGTCAGCGGAGCAAGCGGTTCTCTGTAGAATTCTTCACGAAGCCATCGAGAAGAGGGGCGGAGCAAAGTGGCGGGTGGGGGGAGCAGCGGGAAAGCAAACGGGCGCTGAACGACGTCACGCATACCGAACTTCACCGTTATGTTAAGCGGGGGAAGGAAATGCACGAAGCAAGAAAAGTCCGGAGGTTTTGGAGGAAAACGGCCCCCAAGAGGGGCAAACGCAGCTGGTATTGTTTGGTTGTGTGAGTAGCATCACGGGGTTTGGAGAAGGAGGAGGAAGAGGAGGGGGCGTGAGGGCTTGGGATAGGTGGAGAGGTTCCTAACTGGAGCAGAACCATGATACGAATAGGTAGGAAATGACAGTGGTAGTGGTAGTGGTAGTAAGGTAAGGTGGTAGTAGTGGTAGAGAAGCAGTTCCAAAGTTGCAGAGCTACCTTATTTAGTTGCTTAGGAAGCAAGCCAGAAGCAACCCGTCGGCAGAGACTCGGCGAGATTTGGCATTTGGGTGCGACGGGGCGGCAGAGTTGGATGGCTTGGAAGGCTTGGACGGGCTTGGACGGGCTTGGACGGCGTGAACGGCTTGGAAGGCTTGAAAGGCTTCGAATGGGATGGATGCACATGTGAACTGTGTTGACTTGTGTGTCTTTCGTACTTGGAGCGTTGCGGTAGGCTGGTCGTGGTTGGGGTGCGGGCAGAGAGGTACGTGCACTCCACTGCAGGCAGATCACAGGTTGCGGCCTTGTGGCCTTGCAGCCTTACAAGGCCAGCGCGCGCCTTCCGCCTTTTCGCAATACAAAAACCATTCTCAAGGTGGTGAAAGAGCGGTCGCTGGGATTCCCATCATCCCAGCTGCCAAGCCACCCTGAGTGCTTGGAGGAGAGTCGGGGTGTAGCGAGGGTGCCACTGGAGGTTTCTGCCTGAGGCGCGCACTGCATATGGATGGATGGACGGGAGTGCCAGGCCAGCGGGGGTAACGTTAGCGGTCGGGTCGAGAGCGAGAGAGTGCGAGGGCATGGCATGGAACATCTGACGCTCCGTCCCTTCCCCACTCCAGCCTCAATTCATCTCGCAGCCGAGCTTGGAGTGGCTCGGCCGGGAGTGGCGGAGCAACGGACATTGATTGCTAGTAGCGACGGAGCTACGGTCTACCTGCTTCAGAACCAACCCCACTGGGCGCTGGGGCCGAGCCGGAGGTCCGATCATTCTCGGTCCCTTGATACGGACGCGCATGTTGTTCTGTTTGCTAGCAAAGCCATTCTGTAGACGTCATGTCTCGGCATTGCTGCTTAAACAGCTGCCTATTCAGCTGCGATGCAGCGCAATGACGACTTGCCTCCCATCCATTCCTATCTCTCCGTCTTTGCCCCCCACCACCGCCCGAACAATGTGCAGCCACATGTCTTGGACCGGTACGAAATACGGCGGCGCCGCACCGATAGGCAGATGCAAAAGCAACGAACTTCGGGCATGGGCTGACTGGGGCTGATAAGCGGTGACTTTGTTTCCGAAGGCCTTTGAGCCGCAGTCGCTGTGTCTCACCATAACGACTGCCACAGCCGCCGTCGCCCCCCCCCGACTAGGCCGATCCGGGATTCATCCAGCGCCCAGCTGGCGGGAGCGCGACGCCCATTCGCTGGATTGCCCAACCATCGACCATCAATGACGATCTCCCCCCCAAGCGCAACGCTGCAGCTCTGTACCCCGTAACTTACCCGTAGATGTACTTCTACAGCCCTGTATCTCGACATGCATTCCCGATTGAAGACCTGCTGCCCAGTTCGCCCCCGGCTCACCGTCCCCTTTTCCCGTTCGCTCGCATCGCCGATGAGCTAGCAAGCACCGAGGAAGACGAAGAAAAAAAAAGGACACTGGGCGTGTGCGGGCGGAATGGGCATCTACCAGGTATCTCGTTGGACAGGGACCAATCAGGGCCCACATCTCATCTTGTTCCCGTTCAGCCCTATGGGGTACGTACCTTATCCCCGGGAGGCACACGCCCTTCCGTCGATGCACCTTCAGGTCCTGGGAGGACCCACCGGGTTTCCAGTCACACACCCCTGTCGCTCTCTGTCTTTGTCACTTCTGATCCCGGACAATCTCCATTCTCCAACAACCCATTCACGCGTGCTGCTTCTCCTGCTCATCGTGCCTTGTTCCTCGACCCTGTGCCTGTCTCCCGACCCGCCGCGGGTGGTCCTTGGTCGCCAGACAATCGACTGGGCCACGAGGACCTCCACCGGTCCCCTCTTTTCGGGAATGATCTGGTTCTGTTCCCGCCTGCAGCTGCACGCTGGGCTTGGACTTGGGCTTGGACTTGGACTTGGGCTCTTGCCTGCTGCATGCAAGCCGAGTTGCTTCGTGCCGGCCAGTCAAACAACCGCAAATCCCCCTCCCCCAGTGCTCTTGTACCACGGTAGGTATCCCAACGCAATCACAGCCGCAGGTGCCTTTGTTGTGGGTGTCCCGGACACGCCGAAGGTTGTTGCTAGACTCACCGCTAGGAACAGCTCATTCTTCTGCAGCCCTACAGCCTTGAGTGCCGGTCTTCTGGCGGTGCGTCCTCCCCGCATCCGTCACACAGTCTCACTGACCCGCGCGATGGGACATGGAGGATATGGAGCCGGCACCCCAGCAGCAAGCCGTAGCTTTCGTCAATCCGTCTGCATTAGGAAAAGGCGGGATCTGCGTGCCTGTGACGCTGCGTGTTCGACCGACAAGGCGCACAGCTCTCCTGCGACAAGCTCCAAAGCTCTCCCCGGCTCACCAGATAGGCAGTCAACCTTGTCCCCGACTGCACGGCACACGACGGCGCGCACTTGACCTCATTTCGCCCCGATAGATGACTTCACGCTTCTGCATCGGGGAGCTGCATTGCAGCCTGTTCTCGCCGCCGCCATCTGCCATCGCCCATCGCCCACGCCGAAGAGATGATTCAAATTAATTGTTACTGTCACCGCTACCATCCTGGTCTGTCTATCAATGCTTTGTTGTTCTTGCTTTGCATGCATGGTACAGGTACGGGTGCAGTTACAGTCACGAATACAGGTACCTCGTATCAAGGGATCTGTTCCTCGCAGTGGGCTACCATGAACCGTGAACGCCAGATTGGGGTTTTGCAAACTGGCTGGCTGGCTGGTGCAGTAAGGTGATGATTGGGAGGGGGGGGGGGGGGGGGGTGTGNNNNGGGGGTGTGTCTGTCCCCACGTGATCGGACTCGCGGCCCCTCATGCCCCAAGTCCAATGGAGAAATTAACCCACATTCTTACTCGCCCGCTCGCATTCGCCATGCAACCCATCCCCAAGCCCTGGGATCGTCAACATGCACCCCCCTCTCCGACCTTCTGTTTTAAGTTCAGCCCCCAATGATGCCACGACTGGCTCTCGCAGGGCTGGGGCGGAGGGGATTTGATGATAATGGGCATCGTGATTGAGGGAACGAGGAATGAGGAATGGGGAATGAGGATGGAGGCCTTGATAGCAGCTGTGAGACGCTATGGCTCCATGAGGAATCATTGCGCGACGGGTTCCCTCTGAGAAAGCGGGCTGGAACACACGGCACGAACACATTTAGCATCTTCATGTTAGGACTTTTGCCAGCCGCGGGAAGCACCTCATGCAAGTTGTGGAAGGAGTAGGCGGTATCTCGGGCACTTTGCGATCCCTCCTGGCTAGCCTCCATCAATACAGCGGCGCGTGCAACGAAATTTGGCAAAAGGCAGGGTTCTCGCAAAACGGTTCATTGAGCGAGGGCCGAAGGGAAGCCAGGGTAAGCGAGCCGAACATAACGGCAGAACCTCGACCACGAGCCCACCACGCGTCCAGCACGACTTAGCACCCAGTTAGGCCTATTCTTCGAGGCGAAAGGAAAGCCGCAGGCCCACAAAGGCCCTCTGTATGTGACGCGGCCCAGGGCCCTCCCAGCTCTGGACCAGGAGGACCGGGGTATAACCTAGTGATATCTCCCACAGCGCCGTAGGGTCCCTTGGAATTTCGCGTGCCGGTTTTGTCGATGCGTAAACGTCCGTGGACTCGTCGACTCCATTCATTTTCCTCACTGGTAGGTAGGGCGGGGAACGGCTCCCGGGCCATCGAAACGGTGTCTCCAGAACTAATTCATCTAGACTGAGATTCGTCAGCCCATTTTGGGGGGTAACGCGAGGCAACACGGCAGAAGGGAAAAAAAAGAAAGAAAAAAAAGCCTCCAGAAAAGTCCCCGAAACCCTTGAGGCCTAAGGGAACTTGGGTAGATATCACGCGCCCCCTTTCTTCACCGGACATCTGCGTACGAGACCGGCAACTCGTCCCTATTCCCAGGGGTATTGAGGTGTCCGTCCATACTACGTAGCACGGGGCGTTTTGCTCACTCGTCCCTTACTAGACGTAAAGAGTCTAGCAGGGCGCCCTTTGGTAATCACCAGCTAAGAAACGGCAGACAAGCAACGGCAGACCGACCCAGTGGCTGAGAGCGTGAGAACCTTAAACAACGTCTCCCCTTCTTCCCGGGACACCCAAGTTTTAGGCCCATGATCCAATGAAGCATCGACACTGCCCAGCTCCACTCTGCTGGGCTGAGCTGGCGACAGGTCTGGTCGCTACCCCCTCCTCTGTAACTAGCCTGTGGCCCTGTGCCTTAGGTAGGGCTCCCCTGTCGACAGCTCTCTGGACTGCACGGGCTGTTATGTTACTGCGCTCGCCCAGATTGCTGGCCAGTTTTGGCGGCCGTCGCCAAGCTTCCCCTTCCCAGCAGTATTATGTACCTGCAGACCTTGGGCCTTGGCATGCCCAATGTCCTGCTTCTGCGCTTGTTGGTGGAATGTTCTTTTTCGTCGACGTCGCTGCTGTGCACTATGTTGCTGTATGCTGCGGGCTTGCATGAACAGCCGCAGCGGGCAGGCCGAGGATGCGTGTTTCTTGTTATTGTTTTGGTTTTATCGTCGGGTGTCGGGTGTCGGGTGTTGCTGTTGTTGTTGTTGACGGCCGTCTTTGTCTACTGTCCATGTATCCGCCCCGCAATCCCTTGGCTGTGCGAATGCCAGATCTTGGCCACCCAGCCCTGCCTGAGCTTCTCATCCGATCTACGACGTGGTCGACGCTTGGGCGGACGAGCCTGTTGCCGACCAGCTACGGAGCACATCCGGGAGATGTCGGAAAACCGGCAATGAGAGGAGGCACCTGCGTGACATGATTCCAGAGGAAGGGGGCGCTGTCCGTTACTACATTACTGCGAGCAGTTATGATGACGATGAGCGGGAGCTTTGATAGCTCGATACAAATTACTGGTGAGATGCCTGCTGGCGCGGGAAGGTTAGCTCCTGTCTGCGAAGGATCAAGCGGTTTGGTAGGTAGCTAGATTGCCCACGTTCCCGCAGCGCTGGGGTGGGGCTTGCTGGCTTGGGTGGAGACACGGCGGCCGCCCGGCGGGCTGGCTGTTTTTAGCCCCCAAAGATCTTTTGTCGGGCTGCCAAAGGAGGTGGAGAGAAGAGCAGGCCTAGAGGAGACTCGGCCGGAGGGTGTTGTGGTGCGCGGGTGGCACGCCGAATGGGGGGCAGATGCGCACCCCCAGCGATGGCCTCATAGGGCTGGGCGAGAGTCCCGGATGACGGGGATCAACTTGCAGCGGCCGTGCTTGGGACGATAAGCACACAAAATTTTGGGCGGGAGATTGGCCGAGCACCACGAGAGATGCTACCTGTGTGTCGGGAAGAGGGCATCGTGGCGAGCTGGTTGGTTCGTTCGCTTGATGCAGGACAATTGATGTAGGACATTTGAACAAGTTACAAGTTGCGACGCCTCCCCCCCCCCTGGCGCAACCACCCCCGGCCGCGTAACCTGTGGACAGGCGGGCAGACAGGACAAGATACAACAAGTTGTTGTCGGTCTCGAAGATGGCTCCGATGGCAGGCAAATGAGAGAAAAGAGGCATTATCCAGCGGCCAGCGGTGCCACGTACGGGGGGGCTCTTAGGCCTAGGCCCTATACCATGCCGGTGTCAGGGGAAGCGGGCGGCAGCCTGGGAACGGCGAGGAACAATTGGGCAGAGAGGCGCAGAGCCCGTTGTGTGTCTACTGGTTACCGGTTGCGTCCTAGGGAGCGGGAAGAGATGAAGCACCAGTCGCGTCGTTGCTGTAGAGCTGGGCACCTGGTTCGGCCCATGACGGCTCGATTCATATGACCGCATTGGGAGCAGGTCAAGGGCCAAAACGTTATGGCGGGTTTGGGGGCCACGAAAAGACCAACCCCTGATATCCAATGTACTAATTAATGCTAGGAGGGGGCGAAGAAGAGGGGGGCAGATGGACGACCCAATCCCAAGGTCCAGTCAGGACCCTTTCGGCGCACGCATATGCAAGCGCGAATGCAAGCAAGCAGCCGGCCAGATAGACCTTTCACTACAGCGCGCGAGCCAGGTAGAGGGCATGTGTGTTTTAGCGTCGAGATGGAATGAGAGGCATCGTCAGGGTTACGTCGATTTACAGTGATTATAGCTGGTCTACTTTGTGGCAGTTACTTAAATGAGCTTTCTGTTTCACGATGCCGACGGGCCGCACGTTAATCTCCTTGGTGGTCTATTTTTCTCCTCAGACGCCGCTGCTCTCTGCTTCTCGAAATGGTGGATGCTCAGTGGTCCCCGATGGCGGCCCTGGGGTTGTAAGGCTGAGGGGATGGGACCTTACCGCGTCGGTCGGTAGCTGGGGCCGTTGGATTGGGCGCAATACGCGGTGATGGAGACGCCAGTGGGCACCGTTTTGTGACAGCCGGGTCGGAATTCCGTCCCGCCAGGGATGCAGCGTTCGAAAAAGTCCACTAACAGCAATCGCCCAAGGCTGCCAGCACCGCCCACGCTACCACAGTTAATTAGGTGCCGCTGAAGGTCGAGCATTCGTCGAGGAGCCAAGGGCCGTCCACAAGCCGTCTCGCGGCCCGTGCCACGCAACAACTCGCCGACGAGGTGGTAGAGAGGGAGAGGAAAAAGTCGCCTGATTTCCCACTTATGACACTTGTGGGGGAAATTCGCGATTGGTCCGTGGGAGAAATGAGAGGGATCGTGGCATGGGGTCTTTGGCTATGTAGTTGATTATGTACACAACGCTCGCGTACTTGCTGGTGTTGGGAAGAGGAGCGAGCGGGGGCGCGGAGCAACGCACGGAGGACCACCGGAATTTGGAGGCGGGGGACCGGGTCCAGCGGCGGCAACAGCAAAGTCCGGAATCCGGATGGGGCGCCTTGTTTGTCGTTGACGCAACCGAACCAAGGTTTGAGGGAATGGGTCCGATTCAGACCTTGCACCCATTGGGCGGAATACACGACAGTCCCGATCGGGCAGAGCATGGATCTTGGTGCTGCTTTGCTTCCTTCAGAGTGAGGAGTCTGTGAGTCTTCAGCGGGCGATGAATGACGTGCAGCGGCCAACCACCTTGGGCGACGGGCACACCTAGTTGCTGCGGACTCCCGTTGCGAGAAGGATTCCTCGACGTAGCACTGCGCTTGTTGGAGCGCGACCTCGAGGTATGCACGAGGCCGCGCAAGACAAGAGACGTCGCACAAAGCGAGCTGCAGTTGCGGTTGTGGTTGCGTTGTCCGGCGGTTGATTGACCGATACAACCATATGACGCAAACCCATCTCAAACCCATCCCTCCCGCCTCCGGGAACCCAATCCTCCGCGTGACAGCAACCTCATCTTGTCTTTGCCGCTTGTTGCCGCCATCGACAGACCCAAGACGGGGTGACAACCGGCAACAACAACAATAACAACAACACCTCGAAGCTTTTTTTGGTTCTTAATTATCAATCATACTCGACGGTCACCCATCGGGTCGCCTACCCGAAGAATGGGTGTGTGCGGGCGTTCGGACGAGAGACATGGAACATGGACATGGAAACGATGAGACGAAATTTGAAATAGGGTAGGGCACCCCCGGCCACGCGCAGATCCAAATCCTGCTTAAAATCGAGGCGTAGAGACGAGAGAACACACACCCCCCTCGTTCCCCGGGGCTAGGATTAGGCGAAGAAAGGAACTGGGGCTTGGTTGGAGAGGAGAAATAAAAAAAAAGAAGAATAGACTTTTAATAACTTTGAGGCAGAGTGCAATAACAGGGCATCGAAGACTTCTTTTTTGGCGACATCGCGAGGGGATCCATCCGTTCCTTCAAGGCGTACTGTACTATAAGCTCGTTCCCTTCCTGGGTCTGAGCTTCGCAAGGCACACTCGCAGGGACACATCCTCAACCAACTCCTCTTTCTGCTTTCAGGGCTCGGAGATTTTTGATCCTCGGCCAGAATGCAACTTCACTAGCACAAACCAAGAAAGGAAGAGAAAAAAAACACATAGCTCAATTGGGAAACCCTGTGCGCGCGTGCGTGCGCTGTTCGTCCTGGGAGTTTCATGGTAAGGAAGATGGCATTCTGCGGTGCAACGCCGCCCGCAGGAGAAACTCTAAAGCAGTCGATGATAAGTAAGTTACCTATACTAATTGCTGTAACCGCAACTGTAACCGTAGGCCCGGCGGGCAGGTTAATTCATCCAACTCAGCCGTTAGGGGTGGAGGGAGGGGAAACGGCGGATTGAAACGTTGCGGCAGAAGACAGAGAGAGAGTGAGTAGAGACACGCTACCGCTGCTTAAGCTAAGTCGTTGCGAAGCGGCTGGTGGTCGAATGGGCGTCGACATGGATGGGGGAGCAACGACAAGGGAGAAGGGAAGGGGGGGGGAGGGGGCGTCTCTTTGCGGAGTATAACCAGGGTTTGCGCGCGTGTGCTGCGCTGTCGTGAATCCTTTTGGGGCTGGGCGGCCAATCGCATGACGGCGATGCGCATCTGTCGCGGGTTTGTAAGGCGGGTTATTTTTGTCTGGGGCCTTACAAAGCGCGCACGGGCCCGCGCCCTTCTGCCAACTTCCTGGTCGTCGAACCCATGCCCATGCTGCTGGGCAAGCTCTCTCACACCCTCACGGCGCTGCAAACCCCAGCACTTTTTGATGAGGCCCATCCCCCATCTCGGGAGCCTTCTGTCTGTCTGCCTGTGTCTGTCTGTCTGTTCTCTCCATGTCTGACCGGTGAACGCATATCGCCCAGGGATAATGCGACCGGGGTCTGGGGGCAAGCAGTGACTCCGCCTTTTGCTCCGCCAAATGAAACCAACGTGCGCGGCGGGCAGCGGGCGGGCTTGTCAGTTGCCATGTGGTTGGGAGTTGGGGACCATCTACCAACACCCCTTCCCTATGATTGTGCTGTGCAAAGTACGTAGCGATGGGATGGGATGGGATGGGATGGGATGGGATGGGATGGGATGGGATGGGATGGGATGGGATGTAGCACAGGAGGTGCGTCGCAGGACCCGGTTCCAGGTCCCCGGTGCTCTCACGCATACACACCCGCAGCACGGTCTCGGATGAGATGAGATGGGGGACGGGACGCTGACATGGGGATGGGAATGGGGACGCGGATACGGATTAGGGATAGGGATAGGGATAGGAATAGGGATCAAGGTGTTTTACAGCACTATCCGTACTGGTTTTCTGTGCTTTTTGGCACTTAATCAATGGGCTCGGTTTGTCGTCGACCCTTGGTTGATATTGATTGCCGCCTCTATTCCTCGAAGCTGCACCCTAGCAAGTTCGCGCGCGCGCCAGCGCCAAAGCCCCCCCCCCTTTCACCTCGCACGGGATTTCTCAGAGAAACATATCCGCGCTACCACGGGGGTTCCCTGAGGCCCTCGGCTTACCGACGTTCCGAACTCCGACGCCTAAGTCATGGGGAATGGAAGTCTTCGGTCTGGAGATATGAGTATGACCGAAAGTTAGAAAATAAAGTATCCTAGCGCTTTTGCAAAAGGGCGATGGAATGGATCTTCGGAAGGGGGGCCCGTGGCAGGCAGTGCTCTCAGAGTCATCACCAGAGACGGATGAGGCACTCTGATTCGAGGCCGTGATGTATCATGGCGCGGTACAGTGTCGTAGCGGTAATCGCAGTAGCGCTGCGTCTATCTCGACTTGGATGCCAGCATATCTTCTGCTCCGAGGCTTTGCCACTAGCCTCAAACACCGAGAAAACCAGTGCCCCCAAATTGTCTGCCGCCTTGCGGGATGGCGTCAGTCATTTTACCCTCCCACTGCTTCGCGGAACTAGGCCTCACACGTGCGGAGTTTACGGTCCCTTTTTGCTCTCAAAGGGGATCCTGGAGTTTTGGGAGTTGGCAATGGATGTTAGCTCTCGTTTTCCTTATTTTGATTATTAGAGGCACCGCCGCAAGCCCAAGGCTAGAGTAGAGGATTAGGGGCGGCCTGTGCGTTCGGACTCGGAAGGGGATTAACAGCCAAGGAGATAAAAGACCAAGAGCAGAGAGCCCCACACTCCAGGGTGTGACTTGTACCACTCGAGGGATTGCTCTGCCACGATTGGAAGATTCTAAATGAATAACTAACTCTGGATGATGGACGATCTGCAGACTGTACTTCGTACCCCGTGGAATGGTCTCCCTGCCGCCACTAACATGGGATGGGATCGGCCGCCACGATATTCTGATGGTTCAGCAAGCCAAGGCGCAGCGTCGTCATGAATCTACTTTCCAACGGCGGCTCCTGGCAAATCAAACGACAGACCAAGTTGCTTCGCACTCACGTCACTACGTAAACATGCATGCCCAGAGCGAGATGAGGAGGACGAGCGGGGGCCAAAACGGCCGTGAGGATGAGCCATGCGGATGGCGCTGGAGCCGTGGTGCCTGAGCTGTCCCGTGTGGTTGGGTGGGTGTGAATGGGATCTCTGGAACGACAGGGGTCGCTGAAGAGCCAAGTTCGAGTGCGGTCTGCATGTCTGAAGAAAGAAGGCATCAAGCTCTTGGGGATCGGCTGTCGTTTGAGCATCTTGGCTCTCGAAACGTGCCCCGTGGTTGGACAGTTCGCAGAGTTGCGGTGTTGCTGGGGGGGGGGGGGGGGGGGGGGGGG